>JAOTQJ010158903.1:17549-28740 GCA_025642045.1 Solanum sejunctum | reverse complement strand
CGACTCCAACTTAAAATATACGCTCCAATTATAATTAAGCACCGCGAACTTACTTAATTTAAAATACGCCATGTTCGCCATAACTTTTCCAATTGAATGATTTACTTCGAGCGAATTAATTATGGGGTCTAACATCTGGTGGGTGTCATCTTTTTGATTATATATTCTCTTAGGCCTTAGCTTATGTTACACCAAACGCTGCCCTGTTAGTTGCTTTACACAGAGAAAGGGCCTAGTAAGGGCCAAATATAGTCTAGTACCCTGGGGAAGGCATGTGTTGTTACTTGACTTGTACCTGTATGATGTTGATAGCAAGTTGTTACTGAGATATGATGACTAGGAGACTTTACATTGATTACATATCGTACTATGGTTCGACTGTGGTATAGATATGACTTGGTTGGATTTGGGTATCCAGGATATTTATGATCTGTCATAATGGTCTATGTTTACTCTGGGCACTTGTGATTTATAAGGTTATGGTATACTTGGCTTTAGTGAGGAATGATTCTACAGTGACCTGTAATATATAAAATTTGGTATATTGCTGATAATTGTGGTGTATGGGTTTGTTTTATCTGATGTTGGGGTATTTGTTGTATCTGAGAGAGGTGGTGATTATGATTATGTAGGTTAGATTCAGACTGTGGGATATCAAGGTTGAGAGTGTCATTGACTATGTTCACTTTTGGCACAATATGACATTTGAGTTTTGGATCTGGATAGATTCATTGAGTGAGTGATTGATTGATACCTCTAGTCCCAGATGATGCTCCCTATTTTTGTTCAAGCACCAATAGCCACTCCCAAGTATCTGAGTTCATGAGTTATCCCCATCATGTCCTGAGTTCCAATGATTGTTCTAACGTGTTGGACAATGAATACTAATTCTGCGGATCGAGCACTAGATAAGATTTGGGTTGAGGACCCCGATTGATATTCTATAAGGCTTGGCCCCGTGAATGATATGAGGATCCTCTCATGGTATGCCCCCTAATAGCCCATGATTCAGTAGTATCTGAAGCAACCCACTCTAGACTGCGAACTTTGTGTCAGTAGATAGTGGTGGTAACACAATAGTTCCATTCACCTCCATAGCCATAGGAGTCAGCCTATATTGATTCCATCGATAAGTATTGGTATCAAACCTTGATGTTGTGGAGAAATATCCTGAAAAGGAGGTAGGTTATTATGATCAGTAGTTTCATTTTCATCTGTTTAGAGTTGCATTGGCCATGTTGTTGGCATTATCCTAGGCCATTCTACTTAACATTATGTGTATCTTTGGGTTAAATGAAATCAAAGGTCTGTCTCGACTTGTTTGGGTATATACTACACCTACATCCAGTAATGAAACCAAAAAAACAAAACCTAAAATGTGGTAAATAAGGATTAACACCAAAATCACCTTAGAATTCACTATGTCTAGCCATATTACTCGGCAACGACGCCAAAATCTTGATGTTGCCCAAGTTACGCCTCCTATTTGAGGATAAAGTAGTAATTGTCAAGAAATACAACCTAACCAAGGTTGTGGTCGAACCCAAAGGGAATACGTAGACTCAAAATAATTCCATGACTTCAATTCTAGTAGTTAACCAACTTACTTTCCCAAAGGGGGGGTTTCAATAATCAATGGTAACATAAACTAATTACTACAAGAGTGAAATCCATAAGGAGAGAAACTAGAGTTTTCTGTTCCCCATGATTCCCCAACTTAGCATCACTGAATAACCTAATTTTTTTCTAGTATTTAGCATGCAAGATAGTAAGTTAAGTTCACCTAGCACTTTGATCAAAGGTTAGAGCCAAATTTCACTACTTAGACCATCTCCATAATGTTCATTACTAACCCTTACCTATTAGTCCTACTACAACCTCCACTTGGCCTAGTTTGGTTGATTAGACGAGAACACATCAATCGAATCCTGTTAATTAATCTCTTTTCCTATCTATTACTACCTAGGTCCAGTCAGTAACACTAGGCAGGTTATAATGTTGGCCACCATCAGAAAACATTCAGAGCGAAGATAATTAATTAATACATGTATGTACACTTTCCAAGAATTATGACTTATCCAATTTTACCTTGTTAGTTCTTCATGGTTCCTACAACCCTAGTTATAGATGCAGCTACTCATACTATATGTAGATGCAAGAATCATGAATTGGAAGAACATAACTAAGCATAACACAATTTAATTAAGAATAAACAAATCCAACTTCAAAGATAATCATAAGATTAAATATGAAATAAAATTACAAGTGTTCTCAAAGATTTTCTAATGTAATCTCACTATTTTCTCGCTCTAATTACTGAATTCTCTGAGTAATGTCTATCAACTTATGGAAAATAACCTAAATCACCTATTTATAATAAGTAAAATACAAGTGCCAAATGAAATAGGATAACTGGATGGCACGTCTCACAAAAGTGGTTTACGGTTTGTATTGCTGCCACGACCCAAGCCTAGGGTCTACACATGACATAGTTAATGGGGACCCTGGAGGAACCCCAAATAAAGTTCTCAAATTATCATTACACATAATTGGTCAGGGGAGCATGTAAAAGATATCGAATCATACTAAGGGATAAAGAGACTAATGGATAGATTGCAAAACAACATCAATTAAGGGCCGAGGCATCATAGCTCATAACATAAATACATAACTTATCCAACAAACACCTCTAAATACATACATAGACCATAGGCCAAGACAGAGTAACCGGGATCACCCTTGTAGTCAAAATAGTACATAAGAAAGTGTCACAATACATCGATAATTGTAACATAGACTAAAGTCCCCTAAGTGGAGTTACTCACCAACTAGATTTGAGTAGAACCGATCTAGCCATGTAGAGGGTGAGGATGATCAACTTAAGCATCGGTTCCAACATGGTGATATCATGCAGGCAAGAGTATGGGTTAGTACATTTGAATGTATTAATTATATGGGATGCAATGTAACAATAGGTAGGCATCATACTTAAAATGCTTATATTAGATAATAGGCATAGTATAGCTAATGAAATATATGTTCAATACGTAAGTAAAACATGCTTAAGTAGTTTATTCCCATATCGGATATCATATGTGTAGAAGAGACCAAGCTAGCTATTCAAGATATAAACCCCTTGGTAGTTTTTTGGTATAAACCCCTCACATGGTTGATGATAATCACATCTTATCAACATGGTGATGAAGTATAAACACCTCGCATGGTTGATGGTAGTGACACCTTACAAACATGGCGACGAAGTATAAACCCCTCGCATGTTTGATGAGTATAAACCCCTAACATGGTTACCCGGGCTTTAGTCCCCCTGGATTGGGTATGGTCTAATGTAACACTTTATATAGGATTTATCATATGCTCTAGTCAACACTTCATATAGGAATAATCATATACATATGATCATTTCATCATCACATCATCATCCTTATCATATATCATGCTTTGGACTATTAGTTCCCCAAGAAACTACACCGGACATTTTATCAAACACTTCGAGGATGTGAAATAAGGATAAAAGACCATATAATTCAGAGATGAAATCTTGCAAGAAAATTTGTTACAAAAACATTAATCAACACCTTACAACACCCTCAAGACATACACATCAAAACCCCTCATCAAATCTTACATTAGATCCAAGATTTAAAGCTCAAAACAAGCTAAAACAACCATGCTTATATGAACTCAAATCACTGTGTAATAAATTTCTCAAGATACAAGACCCACATATAAAATCAACATTAAATAATGCAATATTAGTAAAGAGGAGACTTAGGTACCATGGGTAAAAGGACTCAATGGTTTAACACCATATATCTTAGCTTTGGGGAAGCTCTTGGTGAAGATTGAAGATGGAGACTTGAAGCTGAAAGGAAATCCTTAGTTCCAGATGAGGGTTTTGAGTCCGGAATTTTGGAGTGAAAATATGGTTGTCTTTTCGGGAGTATTAGAAAATTTTTAAGATGATATAAGGGTTAAATTTTGCTAAGTATAGATAAAACCATATTTGTGAAATATGGGCTCGACACATAGAATATTTTGGACCGCACAAGAAAACACTGCTAGGCAAAATACAAGTCTCTGCGATGCAGAGAGGACGCAAAGAAGGAATTACACTAAAGCACACCATTGGCGCATCACGGACGGAATGCGTAAACCTCATTGGAATTCATCACTTAAAAATTTATAATTGCTAATCTTTTGCTCTTAAATCGGGGTTAGACCCTTTTTCACCTAATTTGGACCCTCTGATCACAAATATGAAGCCGAATTATCCAAACAATGATTGAATTTTGAGACATGGAAATTAAAATCTAGGCATTCCAAGGCACGTTTTGGGGTACATTTTGGGGTTGTTACAATATCTCCCCCTTGGGAACATTGTTTCTCAAATTTAAAAGAGACGCATAAGACAAGAGTGATCATGAGCAAATCAACCCCAACATGAATGCAACTTAACATGTAAAACACTATTTTTAAATTCTCAACACAAGTGTAAAATCATCAAAAGTTTACCAACTTAAACATGAATGCATACGAATAACATAAGGGCTAAAATTTAAGACTTGAAATCATATACAGGATATAGGATTAGTTCCTTAAGATTGAGTGGAGTGAAAAAGATAAGGATACAACATTTGGATGTCCATTTCGGCCTCCCATGTAGCACTTTCAACTTGTTGGTTCCTTTAAAGGACCTTAATGGATGCCAGCTCGTTGTTCCTCAATCTCTTTACTTGCCTATCAAAGATATGAACCGGAACCTCCTCATAGGTCAAGTTATCCCCCAAAACACCCACAACATCAAAAGACATAATGATATTAGGGTTACAAACACATTTTCTCAACATAGAGAAATAGAACACCAAATGAACCAAATTCATTTGACTAGGCAACTTAAACTCATAAGCTATCTTGCCAACCCTCTCTATCACCTCATAAGTACTAATATACCTTAGGATCAACATCTCTTTTTAATCAAAAAGGACCACACCTTTCTTTAGGTAAACCTTCAAATAGACCCAGTCACCACTTGGAACTCTAAGTCTTTCCTCCTTACATCAGCATAGAATTTTTGTCAACTTTGGGTTATCCTCAACCTTACCGTAATCAATCTAACCTTATAGAGATCATCCATAACCAGATCAAGCATCAATAAAGCCACCTCTCCAACCTCAAACCAATCCACCTGTGATCTTCAACCTCTCTCATAAAGAGCCTCAAAAGGAGCCTCAAAATTAGTCATACCAATGCTAGAGTGATAGCTATTGTTGTAGGAAAACTCTATCAATGGAACATGGTCATCCGAACTACCTTTAAGCTCCAATACATAAGCCCTAAGCATATCCTCAAGTGTTTAAATTGTCCTTTCGGCTTGGCCATTCGTTTGTGGGTGGAAGGTCGTACTAAGGTAAACTTTTATACTAAGACCCCTTTGAAAAGACCTCCCAAAGAGTGAAGTAAATTATGCACCATGATCCAATATAATGGATAAAGGAACCCTATGAAACTCACTAACTCATGGATGTAAAACCTTGCATACTCTTCAGCCCCATATGTAGGCTTGACCGGTAGAAATTGAACCGATTTTGTCATCCTATCGACCACCACCTATATGGAATCAAAACTTTTCCTAGTCTTGGGCAACCCAACCATAAAGTCCATATTAATCACCTCCCACTTTCAAGTACGAATCTCTATGTCTTGGGAAAGGTCACTAGACCTTTGATGTTTTGCTTTGACTTATTGACAACTATAGCAATCAGAAAAAAATTTGGCAATGTCCCTATGCCTCTCCACTAATACACATCCCTCAAGTCCCTATACATTTTGGTGGGACTGGGGTCGATAGAGTAAGAAGAGTTATGATACTCATCAAGGATTCTCTCCCTCAAACCATAAACACATAGTACACACAACCTACCTTTGTATATAAGGGCCTCATCTCCCCCTTGGAAGAAACCGCTATTTTTCCATCTTTCACCAAGGCCTTTAATTCAAGCAAGGAGAAGTCTAGATCCTGTTTTTCTATCACTTCATCAACCAAGGAATATTTAGATTCATCAACTACAACTACACCATTACCTATATCTTCCAACCTAACCCCTAATCTAGTCAATTTATGTACTTTCTAGCCATTTCCCTATCACCACCATCCACATGAGCTAGGCTACCCATAGACACCCGACTCAAAGCATCCACTAACATATTTTGCTTGCTGGGATGGTAATGTAAATTCATGTCATAATCTTTGAGAAGTAGTAGCCACCTTCTTTGCCTCAAGTTGAGATCTTTTTGTGTTAAGACATATTAAAGGATCTTAACGATCGCTGAAGACATCAACATGCACCCCAAACAAATAATAACATAAAATCTTTAATGCAAACACCATAGAGGCTAATTCAAGATCATGTGTAGGGTAGTTTCTTTCATGCACTTTGAGTTGCCTAGAAGCATAGACTATGACCTTACAATTTTGCATTCGCGCACAAACCAAAGCAAGTCTAGATGCATCACAATACACAACAAAACCCTCAAGCCCATGAAGTAGTGATAATATAGAAACAGATACAAATCTATCTTTCAATGTTTGGAAGCTTTTCCCACATTCATCAGTCCACTCAAACTTAACCCTCTTTTGAGTCAATTTCGTCATGTGGGAACCCATCCACAGACATTCTATAGTAACCTGCAAGGCCCAAAAAACTCCTAATATTGGGGTCAATGGTCTAGACCAATTCCTAATCACATCGATCTTCTTAGCATCCACTTTATTGCCATCCCCCAACACCGCATGACCCAAGAATGCAACTTCCTTCAACTAAAACTCACATTTGTCATATTTAGCATACAATCTCTCCTCCCTCAATTTTGCAACACAACCCTCAAATTGCCTACATGCTCCTCCCTAATATGCAAATGGATCAAAATATCATCAATGAAGACTATAACAAAGACATTAAGATAGGGTTTGAAGACCCTATTGAGTTGTTGGTAATCAATTCACAATCTAAGTGATCCATCCTTCTTTTTCACAAAGAACAATGGAACACCCCAAGGTGATTGACTAGGTTTAATAAATCCCTTTTCCAACAAATTTTTCAATTGCTCTTTTAACTCCTTCAACTCTGTTGGGGCCATACAGTAAGGGGTAATGAAGATAGGTTGAGTATCGCGAAGAAGATCTATGCCAAAGTCTATCTCCCTTTTGGGAGGGACACCGGGTAGGTCATTTGGGAAGATATCAAGAAACTCATTTACAATAGGAACCAACTCAATGGAAGAGATCTTGGACTCCACATCTTTAACCCTTATAAGATGATACAAAGACCCTCTAGAAATCAACTTATGGTCTTTAATGCATGAAATGAATCTACCCTTGACCACCACATCTTTACTTTCCCACTCAAGGACAGGTTCATTAGGAAATTGGAACTTGAGCCTATAGGTTTTATAATTAATAGAACCATAGTAGGCATACCACCAATCCATTCCAAGATTGACATCAAAGTCTACCGTGTCTAATTTAACGAGATCACAAGGCAACAGCTTATTCAAAATGCAAATAGGACAACTCCTATAAACCTTCCTAGCAATGATAAGGCACCAATAGGAGTAGACACTTCATATGACTCATGCAACAACTCGGGAATAACATGGAACTTTTTAGCAACAAGAGGAGTAACAAAGGAAAGAGTGGCACCCAGATCAATCAAAGTATACACATCATAGTCAAATATTTTTCAACATACTGGTAATAAAATTGAGGACATCACCGATCCTTGCCTTCCATGTAGAGCATGAAATTGATTGTGCCTTAGGACACCACCTTAAGAAAATCCTCTTCCCAATGAAACTGCATTAGCACCTCGGGCCTTCTCATGATTTCTTGAAAAATCTACCTTGTTATGACCAAGCTCCCCGTATTTATGGCATGCATTCAAACCTCTCAAACATGAGCCTCGATGGATCCTTCCATATTTAGGGCACATATCAATATTGAAGCCTTAGGAGGTCATTAGCAAACCCCCTATTAGTAGCATGAGGAGGCCCTTTGTCTTGATAAAACTTAGTACCCTTTTGGTATTTACCATCAAAATGGGCCCTCTTGGGGTCATGGATGCTTATTTTTCTCAATTGTTCTTCTTCCATTTGCTAGCATATGTCATCAACTAAGATAAGTCCATGTCACCAATAAGTTTAACGGATCGGCATTCTTCACTTAACAAGTCAAAGACCCTTATAATAAACTTATGTATCCTTGACCTAGGATTGTCCAGCAAGTGAGGAGCATACTTGGAAACTTGGTTAAATTTGAGGGCATACACTCTCACACTCATAGCACCTTGCTTCAAGTTTATAAACTTCACCAACATTGATTCCCTAAGCTAAAGAGGGAAAAATCGATTAAGGAAGGCCAATTTGAATTCTTCCCAAAGCATCATATAGCCATTACCTTTCTTGCCCTTCCATTCCTCATACAAAATTTGGGCTATCCCCTTATGTTCATTTGGCCCAACCATGATATTCAAGATTTTGTAAAGATCATCAATGAACTCTTATGGGTCCTCATCCATCTTTGACCCATGGTAAACCAGAGGATTCATCCTCATAAAGTCTCTTACCTTAGCTCCTAAGGCATTAGCCTAAGGTACTTGGGCCACTTAATGGACTTGGTTGGACACCACTTGGGCAAGCATAGTAAGAGCATCTCGAAGCTCAGAATTGTTAGGTTGCTCCTCGGGAGTTTGGGCCCATCTTCCTTTAGTGTTTGGCATGATGTAGCATAGCAAAGAACAATTATTAGGGGAACAAAGCTCACTATAACTCTATAGGATGAAATAGAACATGAAGAAGTGACATATTTCGTAAAATGCCTCATAATCTCCTATTCATGTCATGGCGTGCTTCACAACCATGAATAGGACTCGAATCGACTCGGTGTATTAGACTTCGAGGATCTATCAACCTAATGCCCTATACCAAGTTTGTCATGACCCAAGCCTAAGGCCTTGATGTGACATGGTGAATGGGGAATTCGGAGGAACCCCAAACAGGCCTCTCAACTTATCATTACACATCATTTGTCATAAGAGCATGTAAAGACATAAAATGATACTATGGGGCAAAGGGTCTATGGCATAGCTTGAAAAATAACATCAATAAGGGTTGAGGCCTCATAGCTCATAACATAGATACATAACTTGTCTAACAAATATCTCTAAATACATAGATAAAGTCGGGGCCAAGACAAAGTAACCGGGCTCATCCTTATGGTCAAAATAGAATATAAGAAAGTGTCTCAAAACAAAGATAATAGCAACATAGACTAAAGTCACTGAAGTGGAGGACTCACCAACTAGCTTTTAGTAGAACCGATCTAGCCACATGGAGGAGGAGGAGGATCAACTTGACCGCCAATCCCTACATGGTGATATCATATAGGAAAGAGTATATGTTAGCATGTTTGAATGTACTAAGTATGTGTGATGCAATGCAACAATGGATAGACGTCATACTCAAAATGCATACATTAGACAATAGGCATAGTATAACAATATGACATGGATGTTCAATGCCTAAGTAAAACATGCTTAAGTAGCTCATGCTCACATCAGATATCATATGTGTAAAAGAGACCAACTTAGATATTCAAGGTATAAACCCCTTGGTGGTAGTGTGATATAAACTTCTCACATAGTTGATGATAATCACACCTTATCAACATGATGATGAAGTATGAACCCCTCGCATGGTTGATGGTAATCACACCTTACCAACATGATGACGAAGTATAAACCCCTCACATGGTTGATGAGTATAAACACCCAACCTGGTTACCCGGGCTCTTGTTCCCTCAAATCGGTCTAATGCAACACTTTATATAGGATTTATCATATGCTCTAATGCTACATTTCATATAGTAATAATCATATACATAAGCTCATTTCATCATCACGACATCATTCATATCATATCTCATGCTTTGGACCTTTAATTCCTCAAGCAACCATATCGAACATTTTATCAAACACTTTGAGGATATGAAATTAGGGTACAAAACCACGCAATTTAGAGATGAAATCGTGCAAGAAAATCTGTTGTAATACCATCAATCAACATCTTGCAACACCCTCAAAACGTACACATCAAAACCCCTCATCAAATCTTACATTAGATCCTAGATTTAAAGCTCAAAACATGTTAAAACAACTATGCTTTCATGAACTCAAATCACTGTGCAGTAAGTTTCTCAATATAAAAGATTCATACATAAAATCAACTTAAATCATGTAATATTAGTAAAAAGGAGACTTAGAAACCGTGCTAAAAGGACCCAATGGTTCAATAGCACATACCTTAGCTTTAGAGAAGCTCTTGGTGAAGATTGAAGATGGAGACTTGAAATTTGAAGAAAATCCTTAGTTCTGGATGAGGGCTTTAGTCTTGAATTATGGAGTAAAAAAATCGCTAAGTGTTTTGGGGAGTATTAGAAAATGTTAAGGATGATATAAGGGTTAAATTTTTCTAAGTATAGATAAAAACACATTTGGGAAACATGGGGCCAACACTTAGAATATTTTGGTCTCCATAGGAAAGCACTGCCAGGCAAAATACAGGTCTCCACGATGTGGAGAGGATGTAGAGAAGGAATTACACTAAAGCATGCCCTTGGCGCATTGTGGAGGGAACGCATAAACCTCTGATGTGACCCAAGCCTAGGGCCTTGATGTGATGAATCTTCAAAAAGTCCCAATCTCTGATCCTCAGGACCCGAACAGTCTTCTATGACTTGTAAATCATTCCACAAGTCATCTACATATTCATAGAATCAACTTTAGACAATAGCCCCTCACTAAATTTGTCCACGAAAACCACTTCATGACTCGTAAAATGATCTATGGCCCGTAAATGGTCTCGTACAGCATAAAAAGTCAGGTTTATGTATTTCTTTCCAAAATCAAGGGGAAACCTAAAATCCTATCAATAGAACACAAAAACACATAAAACCAACTAACATCGCATTGAGAACACATAAAATTAACTTAAAATTTATGTGTTGATGTGCTGTCAATAATTTTAACACAATAATTTTAATTTTGACAGCACATCAACACCCTTAACTTAAAATTATTGCTTATCCTCAAGTGACGTACTCAATCTATATAGATAA
>JAOTQJ010158903.1:0-10055 GCA_025642045.1 Solanum sejunctum | reverse complement strand
AGGGCCTATAGGGAAAAATAAATTTTACAAATTTTGAAATTCTAGTGACGTTCCGCGATGGTACGGCGATGCGTCGCTATCGTGGACCAGAGTTAATTTTTTGTAGTTTTGTTATTTTGGTCCAAGGCCTTTGGGTCTTGTGCCTAAGCCTTCACATGATTAAAAACACCTGTACTTTGCCCTATTTCACCTTCATATCATATAAGACATTCCCTAATACTCTCTCAAACATTTAGACAAATATTTCACTCAAACTTTAAGTGCCAAATCTCATTCCGAATTTAAGTATTTCATTCAAGCTTCAAGTCTCCATTGAAATTTTCGCCAAGAAAATCTCCAAAGTTACATTATGTGGGTTTCAACCATTGGGTCCTTTCACCCATTGTGCCCAAGCTGTCTTTTTACATAAATTTCATGTTTCTAAGTTGATTTACTTATGGTTCTTACTTACTATGAATTTGACTATGAACTATGTTGAGGTTTCATAAAAGTATGAATGTTTAAGCATGTTTTGAGCTATGAAACTATTATCTATTTTGAGATTCGATGAAGTATTTTGATGTACGTTGCATGAGGGTATTACTAAGTGTTGGTGTATTGATTCACTTCAAGTTTTCTTGCATGATATCTCTCTTGAATTGTATGGTTTTGTACTAGCAATACAGACCCGTCAAGTGTTTCATAAAATGTCTAATTTTGGATTCTTGAGCAATTGATGATATATTGTATGACCTATAATTTGAAAAACTTTATAATGATGAAAGGAGGGTATATCTGGATTGATTTCATGAAAACTATCTACAGTGTTGTGAGCTGACCATAGCCAATTAAGGGGTTAATACCTCAATCAACATGTAGGGTGTGATAACCATCAACCAATTAAGGGTATGATACCTCAATTTCCATGGATGGTAGGTTGTGACAACCATCAACCAGTTGAGAAGTTGATACCTCCATCACCTCGGATGACGGTGGTATGCCATTAACTGATTAAGGGGTTGATACCTCGATCACTTTGAATTGGGGATGGTCATGCCCATAAATCAATTTAGTGGTTGATTCCTCAATCACTTCAAGGGGTGGTCTACCTTGTATTACAAGTACTAAGTTTTGTTAGTTTATGATGATGGTTTTTTCCTACATATGTACTATGTTCTATATAAGAGTGTTTTACTTTAAACATCATTCATGCATATTAAATTTCTATCTACTCATCTATTGCCAAATTATGCATTCCGATTATGCTGCATATCGATTATTATTTTGCATCCAACATACTTAGAACAATCAAACGTACTAACACATACTTTATGCCTACATGATATAACCATGCAGGGACCAGAGCTCCACTTGATCATCTTCCTCCACGTGGCTAGTACCATATTCTCAAATCAAGTGTGGTGAGTCCTTAGCTCTGAGAATGATATCTTTAGTTCTTAGCTCATGCAAGGAATCTCTTCCTTTTATTGTGTGCTTTTGACTATGAAGGAGAGCCAGGAAAGTTTTCTTAGCCCCCCCCCCCCCCCCCCCGCGCTCAATTCTAAGTCTAGAGGTACTGCTGGACAAGTTATGTAATGATGCTATGAGCTTGACTCTCTTAACTCTTATATGTTTTTATTTTATGAGAGACTTCCCTTTGTCCATATGCACTTATTTCTATTCTTTTATTATTGTTTAATTGCTTCTGCGACCAAAGATGTGTAGTGATATGTTAAGTGGTTTTATTAGGGCCCCTTCAGTTTCCCATTCTCCATATCACATCTAGATCCTAGGCTTGAATCGTGACACTCTTGCTCAATCAGCCCCGCATGCAATTGTACAATACCAGGATCATCGTCTGAGTAGGGCCTTTTCCCATTGGAAGGCTTATCAGGAGCAAAAGAATCTACCAATGGTATCGGGGGCATAGTCTCTGGTAGGATCACTGATGCTACCAGTGCAGGTGTCATCTCTAGCTGGGGTTGCTGGATCTTTGTCTAAAGGGTTGTCAAGTCTGATAGTTAAGCCATGCTCAAGATTCGCTATACTTTCACCTCAAAGGCATTAATACAAGCATCCACGGTGGAGAGACGGTCCTTAATAGTAGCAACAGTGAATGCCTGCATACGAGTATCTTAGTCCAAAATGGGCTGGTAGACCCATTTCCTAATCTTCTAAACAAGTTGAGTCAGTTGCGACTCAACATAAAATAATATTTATGCCATAACCTGTATAGAAATATAGGAAACATATACCATGTTTGTAGGAGTAGCCTATGATGACGAGGACTGTGGTGCAGGATTAGAAGTAGTTGGCCCATTTTCCTCATCTGCCTCTAGCTACGGGGTCCTATTCTTAGTAGCAGCAGTGGCGGTAGTTTGTGAAACTTAAGGCGGTGGAGTTGGAGTGAACATTTCTAGTAAAGGAGCAGGCTGGTGATGTGCTCACCGGAATATCATTGAGTTCTTTTCATCCTTAATTAGGCTGGGCTCCATAGTAAGCTGGCCCTCAATTAGCTAGTCCAATTAGTTTAAACTCTCCACCCTCGACTTTAGATAGAGTTTGTATATCAAGCAAGACAATGGGATAGAGGTAGACCTCTTCAAGGTGGCTTCGTGAATCTATTCAGCTATAAAGTAAGACCAATCAATATCATCACAAGCCAAGATGTTGTCAACCAATACTACATGCTACAACGTCAATATATTATCAGCAAGAGTAGGCCAGATTGTATGATCGAAGAACTGCTCACCAAAACTTAGCGGGGAAACTGACCAAATCCTTGACAATAGGCTCCAGATATGTGGCGACCTAGGCAGGTTCTGGAGCATGCTCAGCAATATTACCAACCACCCATCTCAATAAGCTAGCTCATCATTCTGGATCTCTAATCGCAAGTGGGTCCCTCATTTTCTCCATCCTATAGTCAAACTTTGTGGTGGATTTGGGGGAAGGGAAATCAATTCCATAAGAATCTTGTGAATGGTGGTCTCCAATATGTCCACTTGTCGACCCCTTACTCTTATCTATGTCTGTGTTGGCTGATCGAGGGGCTTCTTTCCCTTGGGAAAAGTGCTACATAAAGTGGTTATATATGAAGCATAGAACTCCCTCACCATAATTGGGGAGTACTATCCAAGTGAATGATTGAGCCCCTAAAGTCCATACCGAATCATCATGTCCTGGAGATCGGGGACACAGTCGAGTCTATTTGGGATGACTCTGGGCTATGCATAAATTTAGCGATCTATCTTGCCTCTCTCTGTCTATTGTTGGCCCTCCATATAGATGTTCCACATACCTGTGATACACCACCGACTACTAAGGGTGTCAGGTGGATATGGTGATGATCGGCACCACAAGTTGCACACCCTGAAGAATGTAGTCACCACAAGTTGCAAACCCTAAAGCTTGATTGATCAATAATGAAAATAAAGCAAGATTTGCAATCCCAAAAATGGGTTTTCAAAGAGAGAATAATAAACTAATCTAAAACCCTAAAATATTCTTGAGAGAATATTCAAAGGCAAGTCATATCTTCTAAAATCTGGAGTCCCTCCATAAAAACCTAACTTGTTGTCTTTATATTGTTTAGAAATAAACCCTTAGAGTAACCAAGAAAAGACAACTGACAGCTGGTACGCCTTGCAGGGTGACCTACGAGTCATAGTCAGGGTGACGTATCAGGTTATTGGCATCTTGGACTGAACTGCTAAAACCCATAAGTACGAGTCATTGCTTGAGCTATGACTCATATGTTCCTCTCGTAGTCTTGTCCTTTAGTTTTTGGTCCAACATTTTGACTCATAGGATGGACTTGTAGGGGTGACCTTCACTTAGCATATTTCTAAATTATGATCTTTATTTCTTGCTATTACACACCCTATGACTCGCGTAGCTTAGGATACGACTCGTAGGTAATCTTGTACGTCCTATGATTCAGAAAAATCTGCAACTTCTCTTCAAATCATGCCAACCTAACTTTTAAGCAAGAATAACAAAAAAACACATAAAAATCATAAAAATTCACATTAAGAACTCATGAAATTCCTTATTTTAGTCATCAAATGTGTTGTGTTTTGGACAACACATCAACACCCTCAACTTAGAATTGTTGTTTGTCCTCAAGTGATGACTCAATCTAAGCAGACAATGAGAAATACATAGTAGCTACACTAATGGCATATATAACAACTCCTTTAATTCAGGTATATAACTACTATTTACAAAAGAAGATTGCAAAGTTGTTAAGCAAAACCAAAACACAATGAGATACTTGGGAATCCAACTATGACAAGCTAAGAAGCATATACCGTCCACAATTGTTGGTATAGTCATATGCTACTCAAGTAGTGCAAATGCCCTCACTAGAAAGAAGTCCCTCATACTTACTCAAAAAGCATTTAGAATTTAGGGAATGAGGAAGCATTCTCACTCTTACAATTGAAATTAATGCATACTTACTAACAGCATAGTCTTGCCTCTACACTCATCTTCTGGCTTGGTGATAAAGTGGATTTGGATCACTTTAGGACTTATAGGCTTGTAACATAGGTTCAGGGAGCTTTGTTATGTCAGTTTAGGCAAGTAATGACTAAACGTTATCCTTAAACCATGTTTACAAACACTTCTTGATTTCAAAATCCAACCCTTTTCAATAAATTCACTCTTATCTTCCTGCTTTGACCTTTTCTTGAGTGTTTACTTTATATTATCAATTGTGCCTTATTTTTGAACTCAATTCTTGCTACTTTTTCTCAATTTAAGGCTATTTTTTCTTTTTGTTCACTCGGCTCATTGATTTTTTATTTCTTTCTTTATTCCTCAACTAACCACCTCATTTTCATTACTTTATCACCATAAGGGCCACCCTCAACTTAGGCTTTTAGCCTGAGATAAAGTACACAATATCTATTATTCTAACCAGGGCCACAACTTATAGCCCCCCTCAACTTAGGCTTTTAGCCTCAACTAAGGTTCACATGTCCAAGGATAGACCAGGGCCAAAATTAAGGTATTTCATCAAACAAGGTTAATCTAGCAAGATGTCAAGTAAGAATGAGTACATGAGAAGCTCAAAAATTTGGAACAAGGGATTCGCTCACTCATTTTGTGGGTCATTTAAGCCAAAAGTGGGCTTATTCAAAGAACAAAGGCCTAAGATCCTTAACATATCCAGCACATTACCAAACCAATCTTAGAGTACTGGGTCAATTTTTGAGTACATACAAGATGCATGAATGCAGCAAAATAAGCTCACAACACATGTGGCATTGCATCCAGAATCAAGTACAGACTCACAGGCCATGCTTTCAGCCTCATCTTACCATCACAATATCAGCATAAACATTGCCAGATACTCAAAAATGTATGAATGCATCAACAACCACAATCTCAAATATTTTGAGCGTACCCAATTTTTTTATCAAAACTTTAAAAAAACATATAAAGACTATGTATATGCCAACAGATAACTCTATTATGAATTTACACATTGTCTACACTACCTACACATGCCAATTCAATAGAAAAGTAAACATCCACAAGGAAAAAAAATCACGACAAGAAAATCTTGGGATCAAAAGTAGCGAAAGTTATGGACTCAAGATTACTCAAACTTCACCTTAATCCACAAGTTTCTACACCCCACTAAACTAGGACACTTTGTCCTCAAAGTAAAAACACAGAATACGAAACTATGTAAAAGTAACATAGATATATATACATATTAAAACAAATATTCAATAATTAATATCCAAAATCAAAGTAACAAAAAAGAATTAGCACAAACATTCAAAACCAACATAATGAGAAAAAATTGTCTTAGTACAAGGATAAAACATCCATAAAGATAAATTTAAGAACTGGAGTCAAAAGAAGTCAAATATCATGCTGCATCAAGCACCGGTCTATGGTAGATCTATGGGATCCTGGGGCACTATCTCTCTGCAGCAATATTAGAAAAACCCTCTCCATGTGGGGTATGCTGCTCCTACAACACCACTTTGGGTATGGGCTCCTCCTCCGGTCTTAACCTCTTCTGAGTCGAATTTCAATCATCATCCTATGAATGTCTGGACGGTCGAGTAGACACTCAAATGCCTCATTGCCAATTGGTGCTACCTCTAGGACTGCAATAGAAGCTGCCAATATCTGCAATAACTCGGCCTTAAGCTTGGCCAACTCCAGAGTCACCAAGCTCGTATCAGCATGCTTGGCATCCTCAAGTCTTTGCTGGACTCTTACCTCAAAAGCATCTATTCGAGCATCCATCGCTCTAACTCTCTCATCTACCAGATCGCGAGTGAATGCCTTCATCCTCTCCTCTGACTCGACATAGTCTAGTCAACACTAAGTCTAAACTATGTAGATAGAGCATGAAGTCTGGACTCCACCGTAGCCACCTTGCATAATAATACCTAAAAAACAACTGCAGAAGTAAGAGAATCAACCTTTACTGTAGCTATTATTGGTGCAGGAATACTAGAGGATAGTGTGGACTCAATATCCCCAGCTGGCATAGGCTCTGTAGCAACTGAAATAGTGCTGGTAGCAACTTGAGGTGCACTCTGAGTTAAAGGCTTTATTGGTAATGCCTCTGAAATGGGAGAAGTTATTCTTGGTAAAGCCACCAGGTTCTCATCAGCCTTTATCAGGCTAGTATCCATGGTGCGTGTAGCCTCTATGTACTAGTCCGAGTGGGGGTAAATAGGAACACCTACTGCACTGCATAAGTGATAAATCAAAATAGGATATTGTAGTGAGGTATTCATCCGAATGGCTACCTCATGGATCTTCTGTGAGATGATCGGGGCCCAGTCTATTTCATAACCAGCCAAGATGCTAGATAATAACACAACCTGCTCCAAGGTGATCATATTATTTCTGAAAGTGGGTCGATACGCCAACGAAAGATGGACCACCAAAACTTGTCCCAGAAAGAGAGGTGATCCTTCACCATATGATATGTGAGGTTTGTCACACTCATCAGCTCAAATCTCTTCTCACAAATCTGGCTAGCAATCCATTGTAGAAACTTTGTCCTTACCCTGATGTTCTTCCTAGTCACTGCTCCCCTTATCTTATCAATATGTCCATCATATTCTGCGATGGACTGAGGCCCTCTGTAAGTGGGCCTAAATTGGACCCAACAAATGGTTTTCTCCAAAATAGGAACTCTCCTACCTTGGACTAGCACCACCAGTAACCTCGGCTGCTCCATTGGCTTTTTATTCTTTGGTAACCCCCAATAGAGTGTAGCAAGATATGCTGCATAAAATCCACATACTACAAAGGGGTCATACTTGCCTATATATTGTGTGGTCCATCATAGCCTATGTATGTCTAACTCTGCATCTAACGCAGGCACTTTATTCAACCCTGAGTCGTTTAGTCGTGATTCTTGATGAAAATTTTGCACTAGTTTACCCTATACCTTAGGCTCTAAACCCTAATCATATATTCCCTTCATCCCTGGGACATACCATTTATGATCAGCAGGGGTTGAGACTGGACTTTTTCCTGCTATGTCTGGGAGGTGCTCTCAGACTCCGATTCTGGCTCTAAGTGTGAGGGGGTCATCTGTGGTAGGCTGTTATTCGACCTATCCCCATTATCTTGTTGTTCCTTCTCTTCAGACTAGGAGGAACTGCTAACTTCCATGAGAGTCTGTACTGCAAGTGCCTAGGTCTGGGGTCTATTGTCTTCAAGGTCTATCATTGATATGTCCAAAGTCCCATTAGGGTGGACTGGCACTAGTTGCCAATGAGGCTTGAGAGACTGGGTTCTATTGGCTTCAAGATCTATCGTTGTCATGCCCAAAGTCCCATTAGGGCGGACTGGCACCCGTTGCCAATGAGGCTTGGGAGAAGCAACATGTATCCATGCGCTTTCTATACATATTATAGGGGATTTTTATATTTGACATGCCTTTAAGAAAATAAATAATGATAACAAGCCAAAAAGGAAATGCATATGGCTAGGCCATTGAGGCCACAGTGTTTAAAGTATGAGACATGACCATAATTTAATTTGCATAGTCTACAAAGCCTCTAGATAAGGAAACATATCTGATAAGGGTCGGGATAGGCTCTGGCTCAACTAACTATATAATATAAAAATATAAGCTCTAGACATATAAAGTTTCAAAGTAACCTGGATCTTGGTAACAACAGTTGGATATCCTGTACTCCTACTGGGGAGATCTATTAGCACATGTACATGCAACATAAAATGCATGTCCCTGTAAGGGACATCAGTATGAGATAACGTACTGAATATATACGGCAGGAAATACTGTATATGAAGCAACAACTCAAATGGAACTACGCACTAGTGTGGGATAAGAGACCATCTTTAGTTATACTGTGGAATCATGTACTTTATGTTCTTTTTATTACTTTACCAGACTTTATATTCTGTGCATAGCATCTAATACAAATGGCCAGTGAATCAATGGTAAATCTATATTAGGATCGGTCCTAGCTAGGTTTTTCGTTTAACCCCTTGGGCTACCCCCCGTGATTGGATCGACCCTAGCTAGGTGATCCTTCCGCCCCTCAGGTTACCATAAATCAATAAGCAATATAATTTACTTTATCTTTCAATTACCTTTGAGATGATTTTTTGGTAGTCGTGATGTTCGAGCTATTGGACTGTAGATACAACATATGATATGTAAATAATCACAAAAGACAACACCCCAAAGAAAGGAGTAAGTTACACAAATAATGAAATGCATAGGAGGTAGAACCACACATGAACTTTATTTAGTAGAATAAATTCGTGTATCTTAGTATCCAAGTATGTATTCAAGTTTGCAAGTGACTATATATGGGAGCATATGAACATATGAAAGAGTTGACACACGGTTAATCATTGTAACGGAGTTTGTAAGTGCCTTTATATGTCAAGGAGGGATCTGTGTTTCATGCCAAATAATATGAAATCAAGTAGTCTTACATACCTCGCTGTATGAACTCGCTATTACCTAAAGATAACCTTTCTTTCCTTCGAATATTTATCTACAATATAGTATGTGATAAAATAAGCATTAGCAACCAATAGATACATCTTGGCATCCCACTCTCATAAAAATAACATACAGGCAGCAGGCAGATAATTATAAACCCGAGCATATTCTTTCAACCTTTCCTCCCCTAATAGTAGTTTCTAGTACACATGATCATATGCATATCATGTGCAACCTGTTTTAGTGCCATAACAGCCTTACAATAGCCAACAAAGAACAAGACATAACAATTCTATGTAACATACAAATAGACGGTATAACGTTATATCCCTTCGCCACATTACGACATTGACGATTCCAAAACTTAACCAACTTCAACCAAACGGTTCCCACAACATTTATACATACAAACAGTCCTAAAATATTTCAAAAACAGTCCTCAAAATAGGTGGAGGATGTGAGACCATAGCCCCCAATCAATCATCCCACAAGTTCCTATTACGATCATAATTACGATATCTCACAAGAACTTACTTCCGCGGACTGTAAAAATGGTGTAGCAGCCTTTATACATCATTATAGAACCAATAATAATTAATAACAGCAGACTTACTTGATAATCAATCCAACCAAAAAGAGAAAAGCTTCCAAATAAACAAGAAAACTATACAACAACTTTGGGAAAACATGCTGTCCAACAATTTCAGCATAGACATAGCCAACATAGTCTCTTATTTTGCATAAGAAAACCATATTAAACACACAACTATAATCACAAACCTTTACCTTCAAGGTTTGGGGCCTCCTTAGGAAACCTAAAATCCTTTTCGCTACTTTACAAAGTTAAGAAGTGTAGAGAGAAAGCCATAAGAAAATCTAATTTTTTTGTTCAAGTTGAATGACTTGAGTGAGCTAATTTTAAGCCCCATTTAAAGGAGCACTTTGCCAACTTAACTTTCTAATTTTAAACCTTATTTTATGAAGAAATCAAAGTACCATTTTGCTCCTTTCAGTTGGGCCTTATTGGATTCAAATTGGTTGGGCCTTTGCTGCCTATTTTGTTTCCTTTCTCTTAGTTAGTTTTGGCCCAACTCACCAAGTGAGT
>JAOTQJ010158893.1:0-28740 GCA_025642045.1 Solanum sejunctum | reverse complement strand
GTGACATTAGGGATGTTGAGTCTGAGATCCTTCCTATTGAGTCAGTTTCGGTGGTTAATGAGGTCATGATGCCCTTCCCGATATTTAAATTTGTGGTAATTTTGTTTCCTTGACTAATGCCCCAGCTATGTTTATTGATCTCTTTAATAGGGTTTTTAAATCCTACCTTGATATGTGTGGTTGTGGATAGTATATTGATTTATTTTCGAACTGAATAAGAGCTTGTGAGTCATTTGAGGGTGATATCTGAAATCATGAGGAATGAGAGGTTGTTTGTTAAATATGATAGGTTTGAATCTTGAGTAACAAAGGGTGGTTAGATAAGTACACTAGTTGGCTAGGTTGGGAATGAGGTTGGATAAAGTTGAGAAGGATAATGTAGTGGTTTTAATGGTTTCAAATCTTGTTTGATTAATGAGGTCAAGTTAACACAAGAACTTGACCTCGCCTTTCTAGTGTTAAATACTTTGTTTGAAGAAGGTGAAGTGGAGGTTTCCTCCTAAGGGGTAGATGGTGTCCTTAGGAACTAGGGTAGGTTATGTGTTCATCCGATATTTCATGTATCTATGTTGAGGAGATGTGTTGATGACCCAAATGCTATAGAACTATTTGAGGTTGTTAGTGTTGTGGAGGATGAGTTGACCTATGAGGAGGTTCCAATGGAGATTTTTGATAGACAGGTGAAAAGATTGAGGAACAAAGATGTAACATCCGTCGAGGTTCCTTGAAGGAATCAATAAGTTGAATGTGTCATTTGGGGAGCCAAAGCAGATTTGAAAAATCAATATCCGTACCTCATTCATCCTAATCAAGCTTGAGATAGCAAACTAAGTCCTTTCTATGATTTCAAGTCTTAAGTTTCAGCCCTCATGTCATTTTGCATGCGTCTATGTTCATGGTAACAAGTTTATGATGATTTTGGACATTCATGTTGAGATTTTTGAAAATGATGTTGAAGTGCATTTGTTGCATTCATGTCAGGCTGAAATAATCATGGTAGCATCTCTTATACCTAATTGTTCGACATTCGGGGATGAATGTTCCTAAGGGAGAGATATTGGAACGCCCCCAAAATGCCCAAAAATATGCCTTGGAAATGCAAATAATCATAAATGCCATATATCTCAAATTCCCAGCGTGATATCAAAAATCTGACTTCATATTCACGATCAGGGAAAAGATTGAGTGAGAAATAGGTATAACACCAATTTTAGAGAAGCCGTAGCAAAAAATAATTTTTCAAAAATTACAATTTCCAGAGACAATGCTAAGGGCATGGAGAGTATATTTTTTTGCTAGTTTTCTCATTTCGGCCCATGGGCCTTGGGGTCATAGCTCCATGGCCTCCTATAGGTAAAAATACCTACACTTATCCATTTTTCAATGCTATATCACTCAAGACATTTTTAAAATCATCTCCAACACTTAACCAAATATTTCGCTCAAATTCAAGTGTCCCAAGTTTAATTCTGAATCTCAAAAACTCCATTCAAACTTCAAGTCTTCTTCAAGTCTACATCAAGAAAATCCAAATTTTAGGCATATGAGTTTTATTCATCGGGTCCTTTCACCCATGCGGCCCAATCTTTCTATTTTATGAAAATTGCATATTTTCAAGTTGTATTACTTATGAATATCTATTATTACGAAATATGACCATGAAATATGTTGGGGTTCTATCAAATATTATTGATTATGCGAGAATATCTATTTTAAGTCCTACTATGAACTAATCCTTGTCTATTGAGACTATACATGATTCAAGCTACGAAATCTATGAGCTGTTGTCAAGTTTTGATATGATTTACAACTTACCAATGATGGGGTTTTACGATGATGTTGGTGGACTGATTTACATAACTTTAAGATGCATTGATTTGAGTATTTCATGATGTATTCTCTTGCATTTTTCATGATTTGAACATGTATATATATGTGCCCACCAAGTGTTTGATAAAATGTCAAGTCAAGGATTCTAACGTTATTGATGGTCTAATGCATATTTTATGAGTCAAGTGACTTTATAGTGATTAATGGCTTGCATGTATGCATTTAATTCATGTAAAATACCTATGGTATCATAGGTGGATTGTTGGGGTCCTAAGTTTTGTTATGATTCTTTGGAAAATGTGAAGTCTATTCTTGATACTTGGAATGTGATGGTTCGATGAGCTATTTCCATGACCCGTACGGAAAAGATTATATTATAAGGTATGAACATCTTATAAGACCTACTGAAAAGGCCATGTCATAAGGTAGAATGACTCATGAGTCCTAGCAAAAAGATTATATCGTAAGGTAAGGACATAGCAAAATGGCCATGCCGTAAGGTACAATAAATCATGGCTCCTCCTCAAAAGATTGTATAGTAAGGAGAGTGCGCTCTATAATACCTACCAAAAAGGCCATGCCATAAAGTTGAATAATTCATGGCTCCTACCTAAAAGATTATTTCGTAAAGTAGGGTACATCTTATACTACCTATCAAAAAGACTATGTCGTAAGGTGGGGATATTGGTAACACTCTTTGCAAAAGTTATATCATAAAGTTAGTGGGTGGCTATTTGGCCCATGTCATGCATATTGTGTAAAGTGCCAGTATATATTACATATTAAGTTTAGGTTCCTTGATTATGAATAAGCATCTTGTTATTATGACATATGACTCTCATTGCATTGCATCCCACATGCTTAGTGCATTCAAACGTACTAAGCATACTCTATGCCTACATGATATTACCATGGAGGGACCGAAGAACATTTTTATCATCACCCATGTAGCTAGTTCGGTGCTTTGAAGTTAAGCTTTAGTGAGTCCTCAAGTCAGAGGACACTATGTTACTATTGCCATTTGCTATTTCTTTAAGTTGAACACTTGATACTGTGAGGGTGAGCCCGAAAAATATCTTGGCCTCCGCTTCGTTCCATGATATGAGCTTGACTCTTGAAATGTTTTATGACTATCATAGCCTTCCCTTAGCCTCGTTTCCCTCTCTTGTAGTATTTATTTTGTTTTCGCGACCAAGGATGTTTAATTGAATGCTAAGAGGCTTGTTTGGGGTTCCTTCAGGTTCACCATTCACCGTGTTACATCTAGGCCCTAGGATTGGGTTGTGACAAACTTGGTATCAGATACTAGGTTATTATTTGACCTTAGAATTCAACACACCATATCGATTAGAGTCTTATTTGTGGTTGTAAACTATGCCACAACTATGAATGGGAGGCCATGAGGCATTTTAGGAACTATTTCACTTCTTCATGGTCTATATAGTACTTTAGATGTCAAATAAGGCTTTTTCCCTTAACAAATATTCTTTGCTCTTCTAGATCATGCTGCTTCAAAAAGGAAGACCAAAGAGAGCACGCCCACCTGAGGAAGGTCAAGGCCACCAAGCCCCTCTAGGGGAAGGGGCCACTCGAGTCAAGTTTTGAAATTCCATCACTATGTTGGCATATATAATGACCAAACAAATTCACAAAATGTCCCAAGCCCCTCATGCTCCCACTTCATTTCTAGGGTAAAGGATTCAGTAGAACGAACCCATTAGAGTTCCATGGATCCAAGATGGAAGAGGATCTCCAAGAATTCATAGATTAGGTATACAAGGTGTTATCCATCATGGGAGTTAATTCAGAGGAGAAGAGGGAACTAGCGCCCTACCATCTAAAAGGTGTGGCTGAAATTTGGTTTGTGCAATGGAAGATGGAGAGGGGAAATCATGATGCTATTCCTTGGGAGGAGATCAAGGCCGCCTTGCTCAACTGGTTCTTCCCGATTGAGTTGAGAGAGGCTAAAAAGAGGAAGTTCATGAATCTTAAGCAAGGTTCCATAAGTGTGAGGGAGTATGCCCTCAAGTTCAACAAGTTGTCCAACTATGCCCCATAATTGGTTACTAAAACTAGATTAAGGATGAACAAGTTTGTGCCAGGGGTGTCTGACTTGGTAAATGAAAACGTGCCATTCTGTGATGCTTGTAAGTGATATTGATTTGTCTCATCTCATGACCTATGCTGAACAACTTGAGAGGAAGAAACTTACGAAGAGGAGAAGTGGGGAGTCCAAGAGGGCTCAATTTGAGGGTTTCTAGTTTTAATAAGGTACTAAGTTTCAAGGCCAAGGATACTCTTGTGCTCCAAACAAAATGGTTGCTAAGGATGGGGTGCCTAACCCAAGGCTCAAGGAGGTGAAGATGGGGTGACTTATCGTAGATGCCCCAAATATGGGAGGAAACATGGTGGCATATGTTGGAGGAACATGGTGCATACTTTGGGTGTGGCGAGATGGGCCAACAAATTCTGAATTGTCCACATACTCGAAACAAGGATAAAGGGGGTCATGTTGACCAAGGGGCTCAAGATGGACAACAAGGGGGTGCTCCATGACATAATAAGTTCTATGCTCTTCAAGGGAGGCAAGGAGGGGATGAGGTCCCGATGTTGTTACCGGTATGTTAAATGTTATGATTTTGATATGTATGTATGGACAAACCCAGGTACCTCTATTTCTTTCATTAATTTGGTTTTTAGTAAGCTTTATGTAAGTGTCAGATTGCTATGTGATTCTTCTAGATATCTACCTCCCCTATTGTAAGTTATTGTTGCTAGAAAAGGTCCACATTTGTTTCCCCATGTCCTTATTACATAAAGTCTTATCTAGTGATCTTGTTGAACAAGCCATGGTGGATTTTGAGATTATTCTTGGGTTGGATTGGTTACAAGCATATCCTGTTTCCATTGATTATAGGATCCCTAATAGTAGATCTCAATTCCTTACTGAGTCCGTACTTGAGTGGGGAAGTTATAAGTGGTAGTTAAGGGTAGATTCATATATTTTCATAAGGCCCAAATTGATCTTTAAAGGGTTAAATTTACCATCTTGTAAGGTTTAGAGATGTTGAGTCTAAGATCCTTCATATTGAGTTGGTTCTGGAGGTCCATGAGTTCATCATATCCTTCTCGATATTTGAATTTATGGTACTTTCTTTGTCTTAGCTAATGTCGTGGCTATGTTTATTAATCTCATGAATAGGGTTATTAAACCCTACCTTGATATGTGTGTAGTAGTTGTCAATGGTATATTAATTTATTTCTGAAATGAACAAGAGCTTGTAAGTCATTTGAGGGTGATGTCTCAAATCATGATGAATAAGAGGTTGTTTATTAAATATGATAGGTTTGAATCTTGAGTAACAAAGGGTTGTTAAGGAAGTACACTAGTTGGCTAGGTTGGGAATGAGGTTGGATGAAGTTGAGAAAGATAATATTGTGGTTTTAATGGTTTCAAATCTTCTTTGATTAATGAGGTCAAGCTAAAGCAACACCTTGACCTCGTTTTACTAGAGTTGAATGCTTTGTTAGTAGAAGGTAAAGTGGAGGCTTCCTCCCAAGGAGTAGATGGTGTCCTTAGGAACTAGGGTAGGGTATGTGTTCATCTGGTATTTCATGTATCTATGTTGAGGAGATGTGTTAGTGACCTAAGTGCTATAGAACTATTTGAGGTTGTTAGTATTATGGAGGATGAGTTGACCTATGAGGATGTTCCAGTGGAGATTTTTGATAGACAAGTGAAAAGATTGAGGAACAAAGATGTAGCGTCCATCATGGTTCCTTGGAGGAACCAATAAGTTGAAAGTGTCATTTGGGGAGCTGAAGCGGACATGAAAAAGTGATATCCATACCTTATTCATCCTATTCAAGCTTGAGATAGCAAAATAAGTCCTTTCTATAATTTCAAGTCTTATGTTTCATCCCTCATGTCATATTGCATGCGTCCATGATCATGGTAATAAGTTTATGATGATTTTTGACATTCATGTTGAGATTTTTGAAAATGATGTTTAAGTTCATTTGTTGCATTCATGTTGGGCTGAAATTATCATGGTAGCATCTCTTATACATGTTTCTTCGACATTCGTGGACGAATGTTCCTAAGGGGGAGATATTGAATCTCCATAAAAATGCCCAAAAATGTGTCTCGAAATTGCCGATAATCATAAATTTTATATATCTCAAAATCAATGCGTGATATCAAAAATTTGACTTTATATTCGTGATCAGGGAAAAAGTAGAGTGAGAAATGGGTATAACCCCAATTTTAGAGAAATCATAGCGAAAAATAATTTTTCAAAAATTACGATTTTCAAAGACGATCCACAGCCAAGGCGCGATGCGCTAGGGGTGCGGAGAGGTATATTATTTTAACCAATTTTCTTATTTCGGCCTAAGTCCTTGGGTTTATATACCCATGCCTTCCTATACCTTAAAAGACCTACACTTAGCCATTTTTTAATGTTATATTAGTCAAGACCCTCTTAAAACCTTCTCTAACACTTAACTAAGTATTTCACCCAAATTCAAGTATCCCAAGCTTAATTCCAGATCTCAAAAACTCTATTCAAGCTTCAAGTCTTCTTCAAGGGTACCTCAATAAAACCAAAGTTTGAGGTATGTGAGTTTCATCTATTGGGTCCTTTCACCCATGGAGCCCAATCTTCCTATTTTATGAAAATTATATATTTTCAAGTTGTATTACTTATGGGTATCTATTATGATAGAATATGAGCACAAAATATGTTGGAGTTTTATCAAATATTGTTGGTTATGCATGAATATCTATTTTAAGTCTATACTATGAACTAATCCTTGTCTATTGAGACTATATATGATTCAAGCTATGAAATCTATGAGCTATTGTTAAGTTTTGATATAATTTATAAGTTATCAATGATGGGATTTTACCATGATGTTGGTAGGCATATTTATATTACTTTAAGATGCATTGATTGGACTATTTGATGATCTATACTCTTGCATTTTGCATGATTTCAACGTATACACATATATGCCCACCAAGTGTTTGATAAAATATCAAGTCAAGGATTTTCAAGTTATTGATGGTCTAATGTATGTTATGAGTCAAGTGACTTTATAGTGACTAAGGGCTTTCATGTATGAATTAAATTCATGTAAAATACCTATGGCATTGCAAGTGGATTGTTGGGCTCCTATGTTTTGTTATGATTCTTTGGAAAATGTGAAGTCCTTTCTTGATATTTGAATGTGATGGTTTGATGAGCTATTTTCATGACTCCTACCGAAAAGATTATGTCGTAATTTATGGATATCTTATAATACCTACCAAAAAGGCTATGCCATATGATAAAATGACTCATGACTCCTATCGAAAAGATTATATCGTAAGGTAAGGACATACCGAAAAGGCCAAGCGTTAAGGTACAATAAATTATGGCTTCTCTTCAAAATATTGTATCGTAAGGTAAGGGTGCTTTATAATACCTACCGATAAGGCCTTACCATAAAGTTGAATAATTCATGGCTCCTACCTAAAAGATTATATCATAAAGTAGGGGACATCTTATACGACCTATCAAAAAGACTATGTCGTAAGGTGGGGACATTGGTAACACTCTCTAAAAAGGTTATACCATAAGGTGAGTGGGTGGCTATTTGGCCCATCTCATGCATGTCGTGTAAAGTTCAAGTATATATTCCGTATTGAGTTTAGGTTCCTTGATTATGATTAAGCATCTTATTATGATGACATATGACTCTTGTTGCATTGCATCCCACATACTTAGTACATTCAAACGTACTGATGCATATTCTATGCCTATATGATATTACTATATAGGGACCGAAGAACCTACTAATCATCATCAATATGACTAGTTTGGTGCTTTGAAGTTAAGCTTTGGTAAGTGCTCAAGTCCGAGGACGCTATCTATATTACTTTTGCCATTTGCTATTTCTTTATGTTGAATACTTGATTCTATGAGGGTGAGCCCGAAAAATTATCTTGGCCTCGCTCTATTTCATGATAGAGGTGTTGTTGGATATTAAGATGTAATTACGCAATGAGCTTGACTCTTGAAATATTTTATGACTATCAAAGCCTTCCCTTAGACCCGTTTACCTTATTTATATCTCTTGTAGTATTTATTTTACTTTTGTGACCACGGATATGTAAATGATATGTTAAGAGGCTTGCTTGGGGTTCTTTCGGGTTCCCCATTTGTCATGTCACGTCTAAGTCCTAGGATTCAGTCATTACAATAAGTCTATTTTGGGCTAAATTGAGGTGTTTTTGGTTCAAATTCATAAGGAATATCCCTCTTGATGGATAGATTTCTTGACTTCATCGAAGCAAGTGGATTTTTAAACCTTATTAAGTGTAACAAAACCTTGTATCTTCCTCCTTTGCACATTGGGAAAACAAAAAAATGACCTCATGATTATGTCAATATAATGAGAATGGTTATGTGATAATATGTGCAACTTGGTTCTTGAATTTGTATGTGTATGTTAGGGATAATGATCCTTGAATTAAGAATATGAATTGAGCTTGTAGATTCCATTGTTGAAAGTCTGGAAATTGTTTACATTGACTCAATTATTATGTATTGGTTCATGTTATTGTGGAAGGAATATTGAAGTAATTTATATGCGATGTTGGACATGTTTTGTATATCTTATCATTGTATTAAAGTTGTTGAGACAAATACTAGTTAAACATTGATTAAATGATGAGAAGTTTCGAGCTCTGATGATAAAATGATTATTGAGAATAAGAGAAATGAATATGATGTAACTACCATGTGATGCTCTTGATGATGATTCAAGTATTGAAAGAATAAAGAGATTGATTACTTGATTATGAAATATATATGACTTACGTGGACACCTTTTATATTTGCATGCTTATATGAAAATGATTGTTGTGTTGTGATGAAATATTAATTGAGTATCACTATTGATGAAAAACTAAAAATACAGTTCTGGCTAAAAATGATTAAAGAATCAATAGGAGCTCCAGTTCCTACATGGTAATATCATGTACGCATAAAGTATGCGTTAGTATATTTGAATGTACTAAGTATGTAGGATGCAATGCAACAAGATATAGGCAGCATAGTCAAAATGCTTAATTATAAGTAATAGAAGGCATAATAACAATATGGCATGTATGATCAATGCCTAAGTAAGTCATGCTTTGCAAATCATTAATCTTACATAGAACATATTTTATAAGTATGCAAAAAAACCTCAATCGACACACAATAAGATCAAGCGAGCTACAATTTGAAATCCAGATGTCTACCCTACACTGGAAGAAAGGCGGAAGGTACTTGCCACGGTGAATTTCCTAATGCCTATGTGGATCCACTAAGCCTTCTATGAATCTCACCTCTAGTTCTTGGACTCGGGTACTCACCTCAAGCCCAGACTCAGGTACTCACCTCAAACCCTCATATTAGATCTAGTGACTCACCTCTAATCTCTTCACCCACAGTGGCACATCATTTTAGGTCTTAGTACTCACCTTAGTCCACTCGGTGCTATGTCTAATCCCAGGAAATATATAAGATAATTAGAATTTAAAAACTTGATATAAACATAGAGATATGGCATGAGTAGCTCTTAACATAATTGACCTCAAATGGTGAGCCTAATAATCAAACATAAGAATAGGTCATCATTAACATCACCCTTGTATTAACAATTAACATGAAAGGCTCACAAGAGGTGTAATCTTTGAGAAAAAGGGGCTTAATCCAACCTTATAACATCATCAATAATTTCATGAATTAAAAATACATCTTTAGAAAGTCCAAAATCATCATGAATTCCCTTGATCATAAATCAATCAATAGATCATCAAAGCTTTAAGAATCCTTGAAAGAATGTTTTATCAAATACTTGGCGAGTGTGCAATGCTAGTACAAAATAATACAATTCAAGAGTGAAATATTGCAAGAAAAATCAATGTAAACCCTCCCACCAATACTTGGTAATAACCTCATGCAATATACATCAAAACCATTCATCAAATGTCAAGATAAATCATATATTCATAGCTCAAAATATGCTCAAGCAGTCACACTTTTATGAAGCCCCAACATAGTTCATAGTCAAATTCATAGTAAGTAAGACCTATAAGTAAATCAACTTAGAAACATGCAATTTATATAAAGAGGGAGCATAGGAACCATGGATGAAAGCACCGATTGGTTGAAACCCACATACCTAGACTTTGGAGATTTCCCTGATGAAGATGGAGATGAGAACTTGAAGCTTGAGTGATTTTCTTAAGATCCGTAATGAGATTTGGCACTTGAATTTTGGGTGAAATATTTGTCTAAGAGTTTAAGAGAGTATTGGGGAATATCTTGTATGATATGAAGGTAAAATATGACTAAGTATAGGAATAGTCACGTATGGGAAGAGTTAGGCCCAAGACTCAAAGGTGTTGGACTAGAATAAGAAAATTGGCCAAAAATTATACCTCTTCGCGCCCCTGGCGTGTTGCGCTTGGGGTGCCCTAAGTCTCTGGAATTTGCAAACTTTGAAATTTGAATTTTGCTACAACTATTCTAAAATCGGGGTTAGATCCATTTTTCCCTCAATTTTACCCCCAGAACAAGAATATAAAGTTGGATTTTTAATGTCATGCATGAATTTTGAGATATGTAGGAATTACGATTACTTGCATTTCCGAAGCATATTTTGAACACTTTTTGGGGTCGTTTCACTTATGGACAAATTATTTTCTTATGGACAAATTATTTTTTCTATTTTCCTGCTTTTAATGTTGCTTTATTTCAAAACATGGTCTATAGCCCATTTTCCTTTGTGTTTTTCCACATTGTGTCTCTATTTATTACTTGTGAATGCTTGAGACGCTTAGATCACTTGGGTGAGGTGCCTCCAGATATCTCATTCATCGAGTGATGAACTAGGCCCCTAGATCATTCATTATAAACATTGTATTAGAGCATGAGGTTTTAAAATATTTCTTAGATATCTACATATACCCCATAGCATAGAGTCTCGTTCAAGGTGGTGAAGCATGCCACTATCTAGAATAAGAGGGTATGAGACGGTTTAGGAAAGTCACACCTTATTTTTTATTCAATATCATGCCTTACAGCTAAGTAAGATTTTTCACTAACTAACAAAGGGCTTTTGTTTCTTTTTATATCATGCCACCCCAAAGAGCTCCCTACCAATGAAGAATGATGTGCTGTCAAAATACATCATGTTTGATGCTTAAAACTTATAATTTATGTGTTTTCTAAGTGATATTAGAAGATTTAATGTGTTTTTATGTTTGTTTTACAGGATTACAGGGTTGGCACTATTTTTGGCCTAAGTGTGTAGATTTTGCTGAAGTTAAGGTTTCACGAGACCTTTTACACCATAAGGACATTCTCAATAGAGTGAAAGGTGATAAAATATCTTCGCTTGGAAATATTCGTCCCCGAATGTGATGGAAATACACTTGAAAAGAGATATTAAGCAAATTTTTAGCCTAACATAAATGCTTGAATGTATCATAAACATTATTTTCATAAAATCTCAAACTTATACATCAAATGCCATCAAACCATTTAACATAAGTACTTATGCATGTAAGAATGACATAAAAGGTTGCATTACATGACTTGAAACAATAGATAGAGTGGAAGTGATAAGGATATAGCTTCTTCATGTCCGCTTCAGCTTCCCAAGTAGCACTCTCGACTTGTTGATCCCTCCAAAGGACTTTGGTAGATGCTACATCTTTATGCCTCAATCTCTCCACTTGCCTATCCAATATCTCAATTTGAACTTTTTCATATGCTAGATTCTCCTCAATACCAACAACTTAAAAGGCACAATAGAGTTTGGATCACCTATACACTTCCTTAGCATGGACAAATAAATTATAGGATGGACCATACTCATCTCCATAGACAACTCCTACTCATTATAAACCTTAACAATCCTCCTTAAGATCTTATAAGGCCTTATATACCTAGGGCTTAACATTCCTTTCTTACCAAATTGAACTACAACCTTCCTGGGTGAGACTTTCAAATAAACCCAATCATTAATACCAAACTCAAGTTCTCTCCACCTCATGTTGGAATAAGACTATTGTATACTTTAGAATGATTAAACCTTTTCCCCATTAACCTCACCATTTCCAAAGTTCCACAGCCAAATTTGAACCTAAGAAAGCCATTTCCTCCACTTCAAACCATCCAATCGGGGATCTACAATGTTTCCCATACAAGGCCTCAAATGGTGTCATCCTAATGCTAGAGTGATTGCTAATGTTGTAAGAAAACGAAATAAGTGAAAGATGCTCATTCCAACTACCTTGAAATTCTAAAACAAAAACCCTCAGAATATCCTCAAGAGTTGAATGGTCCTTTTGGCTTAGCCATCCCTTTATTGGTGAAAGGTCATACTAAGCTTGACTTTAGTACTAAGGCCTCTATGGAAAGGTCTAGAAAATGTGAAGTAAATTAAGCACTATAATCTTATATGATAGATAATAGAATCCCATACAATCTAAGCAACTCATGGATATACAACCTAAAATAATCTTCGGCATCATAGGTTGTCTTGATGTAAGAAGTTAGCTGACTTCATCATTCTATCATCAATAACCCAAATGGTATCAAAATACTTTTTATTCTTGGGAAACCAATCACAAAATCCATGTTGATCGTTTCCCACTTCAAAGTAGGTATTTTAAAATCTTAGGCTAGTCCACCCAACCTTTGATGTTTGGGTTTGACTTATCGGTAATTGTGAATCAAGTCCCTCAACCAATCAACAATTGGAACATATAACCTACCTTAATGCCTAAGGATACCATCTTCTCTTGAGAGAAAACCTCTATCTTTCCATCTTTCACTATTGCCTTCAATTGGGATCAATGTCTTATTAGGATTTGACCTCTTTGATCAAAGAAGATTTGGAGATAGTTAAAACCACCATACCTATATTTTTGGCATCATTCAACCTAAACCCAATCTGGCCAATCGATGGACTTTCTTTGACAATTCATTCTTACCATCACCAATATGAGCCACACTCTCTCTGGACATTCTACTTAGAGTATTAACTGCAACATTAGCCTTATCGGGGTATTAATGTACACTCATGCCATAATATTTAAGGTGTTCCATCCACTATCTTTGCCTCAAATTAAGATCTCTTTTGTTGAACACATATTAAAGACTCTTTTGGTCAATGAAAACGTCTACATGAACCCTATATAAATAATGATGCCATATTTTCAAAGTAAATAACATGGTCAATAACTCAAGGTCATAGGTAGGATCATTATGCTCATCCACTTTATGCATCAGCATACCCCCCAAAACCGATTCTTGAAGCATCAAAATAGACAATAAGCCATTCTAACCCTTCTGGTAAGGCCAAAATAGGAGTGGATGTAAGCTTGTTCTTTAAAGTTTGAAAACTATTCTCACATTTGCTGATCCAAAAACATTTCACCTTGTTTTGTGTCTACTTTGTAAAAAGATAAGCAATTGAAGAGCAACACTCAACAAATTTTTGGTAGTAGCCCGCAAAGCCTAAGAAACTCCTAACATATGTTGCAGTCAAGGCCTAAACCAATTTCTGACCACTTCTGTCTATTTAAGATCCACTTTAATCTCTTAACCCGATACTACATACCTTAGAAATACAATTTCTTTTAACCAAAACTCATATTTATCAAACTTAGCAAGTTGTTTTTCATCCCTCGAGATTTGTAACACTACTGCAATGACGTCGACTATCATTTTTGGCATTTTCAGCTAAATTACCATTTTGCCTTTCTTAAAAGTTGTCTTGAGTTATTTTTAGTAAGTCTAAATGTAGGATCTTGAAAACCTTCTAAAAAGTTGGAGTTTTGCTAAAGAAAGAGTTTAAAAGGCTTAAAGTTGGAAATTTTGAGTTTTGAGGTTATTTTGAGATTCATGCATTGGAATTTGTATAGGAGTGCCTAATCTGGTCTAGGAGAACTTGTATAACTAATTTTGGAGTTAAAATGAAGATTTTAGGTCCAAAGTTGCATTTTTAGTTCATTTTGGATCCTAAGTTTGACATTGGTCAATATTTCGAGTTCGGAGGCTCGAATCAAAATTTGTTCTACTCCAGTGGTTTAGAATAGTGAAAGTAACTATATAAAAAGTTTCGTTATAATTTCTAGAGCTTATGAGAATATTTTGAGTCTAAAACAACTTTAAATGATCTTTCTCAGGTTCTGGACCAAGAACGTTCCAAATTCGAATTCTAGCGATTCTGCTGAGTTTAGAATGTTATTTCGGTAGGGTTCCATGTTTGGCTTGTGTTCATAGGGTTTAAAAAGAATCTCAAGGGTCCTATTCTTCCTTTTGTATGTTGTGCATTTACTAGTTTTATCTATTTCTAGTACAGGAGAAAATTGTTTTCCACGGTCGTGCATTAATATCTACATTCCTGGAGGTCAAACTGATAAGACTTTGGTATTCGCGCGAGAGAGTCCGCATTCATGGAGTTATAGGAGCTGAAATCCTCGAAATCTCAATGTTTGCAGGTAAATACTGCTTTCACGGAGTGTAATGGTCTTGTTGACCTCAGTATTTGCGGATCCTTATCCGTGATCATAGAGTGTTATATACCTGAAATAGTAGTTTGTTTTAAAATGATGGGTTTTATTTTAATTTACCATTTTTAAGATTCCAAGATTCATTTTCAAGAGAGTTTTCAAGGTTTCTTGAGCCATACTGATTGGGTAACAATTTGATAACCTATTTCAATGATTCCATTGATTAATTTATGTTTTTTAACTTTTAACTTTAGATTATAATAATGGAATTTGGGGATTTTTTGAACTTTGATTTATAAACTTTAAATGATGATTTCTCCCTCATCTTAGCTATATTTTTGAAATGGTTTTCACCATTGAGCTCCTTGTTAGTTGGGAAACTATTTTATGTATTAAATTTTAGATTTTGGTTACATTTTTTTTGCATAGGATTTTGACCATTTTACCCTTTTTCTCTTAATTGATTAATTTTAGTACCATTAGATTTATTATGTGATTCTAATGCTATATTTGTATAAATTTTGGTGATTCGGAGAATCGCAAAAAGAGGGAAGCATTGGATTTGACTTAAATTGAGACTTTCTCTAAGGTAAGTGGACTTCTAACCTTTTGTTGATTATGATTGATGAGTCATACTTACCTGCCCCTTAGTATATATTTGCTATATGTCCATGCTAATCCCGTTTCCTATAACATCCCCATAGTGTGAGTCCAAAGTCCCACTTTTTGTTAAAATTATTTATTACTTGCTTGTTGTTTAATTATGCTTCTGCAAGCAAGGATGTGCTATGCATTCATAAATGGCTTGTTTGGGGTCCCTTCGAGTGCTCCATCTTGGTGTTACGTCTAGGCCCTAGGCTTGGGTCGTGAAAGTCACGACCTGAACCTAGGTCATACTCATGATATAATAGATGTGGAACCCAATGGTCCCAGATCTAAGACTCTTGTTTATACCATAAGCACACATAAGATAAATAAGTAATTAACATGAATAAGCAATTAGAAATATAGTTTCAACATCATGCTAAAAAATAAAGTCAAAATCTTTCCAGTAAAGGAATTACATCGTCGTAACATGTCCAATCAAGGCTCTACATAGTACAAATCTTTGCGGAATCTAGAAGATACTACTAGTTCATCCTCAAATAAAGGAAAGAAAATGCAATAGTCTTAACATAGAATCATAAGTAAGAAAGTAAAGGTTTCACCCCTGAAGCATGAGAACTCACCAAGTCTTCAAAAGCCTGACTCCAAGCCTATCAAAAATAAGGATGAGTAGGTACGCCATTGTCTTCTACTTATGGCCAGATCATGCAGTCAAAGAGTATGCATTAGTATGTGAAATGTACTAAGTATATAGGCATGCAATGCATGAAAGAAGTGTCATAATCATAATAGCAATATGCACAGACACATCCTATAATACGGGTAAGATATGAATGAGCAATGCATCTTTAGAATCGTGGATGGAAGTATCATAAAATATATCATAACCTAGTAGACATACATATGTAGGAATTGGACTATAATCAATAATAACACCATTCAGATTATTACATAGAATCCCGATGTTACCTTTAAACTAGAGAAAGAGTAGTCTACTTGCCAAGGTAGACTCTACCCCATCCTAATGGCTAAACCCTAGCACAGGGACTGTCATATATGGATCTACTAACATAATACCTTAGCGGCACATAATCATAATCCTACAATGGCATATAGTTATGAGATTAAAGACAATATATAAGGACCCTTAGGTCGACTTCCCAAAATCTTGCATTATATATAGACATCATCATATCTCATAATTAATCAAAATCATACTTCCATAACTTGTGAAATATGTATCATGACCTAATAAATCATTTTGTACCATACGAACTACATAACATGCATGAAGTGTGGGTATACTCCCCATATTGTAAACATAACATAACATTAGGGCCTTAGGTCACCCTCATAATCATAATATAAGCATATTTTTTCAGAATTGGGATCCCGTTCATCAAAACATATCGTAACATAGGAAGTAGAGCCAAATACAATTTCATGAACAAGTGAAGTTAAAATTATGAAATTTAATAGAAATCATGTGAGGTCAATGCAATTGAAAAAAATTCAATCATACGTAAAGGATCCCATATAAATTTCATAAACCCTAATCAAAATACACTTGAAATCCATTATAAATCGATTGGAAATCATGCAATTCATCGTAATTTATGTAGAATAAGGTAAATTAATCATGAAATATTTTTAATTCAAATAATTAAAGAGAAATCATGAAAATTGATAAAATTTGTGCTTGAGTTTGGAAGAAATATGAGTATAAGTTTTAGCTCGATGGATGGAAATGGTCCATGGATGAAGCCCTACATACTTTGATGAGGAAAACTCAAAAGAATTGGGGAGATTTGACCTTGATTGCCTTAATAGAACTGAAACACTATGCTATTTAATGAAGGATTCCTTTGAGAGGGAAAGACTTTGTATTTTGGAGTGAATATGGGGTTGAATAAGTTAGAATTAAAGTAAGTGTAGATTTAATAGCATTAAGTTTGTTAGGATAGTTATTAGGGTAAAAAAAAATACATAGATTAGGGATTAAACGAGTAAGAAATAAGGAACAATCCCTTTATTAAAAAGCCTATCCATGAACAGTATCTACTAGTCGTAGCTTCATATATGGCTTGTCGAACCCAGATTTCATCCTGTTGAAAATTTTGGCCACTTGAAAGTCTCTAAATCTCTCTTTATAGAACCCTTTTTATGACATTCAGTTACATTTACAGGTCATTAACACACCTTGTATTATGACCCTATACTTAGAAAAAATTTCACCACACTAGCCTCAATTTTTAATCGTATTTATGATCTGTAAAACAAATTACATTTCATGTGTTAGCCTCGTCCTTTACCTCAACACATAGGCAAATTTTGAATTTACAAGGCCCATTTTACAATCACCATGTGCAGGTCATCATTACAAGTATGACCAATTAATTGCTTTCATGGTTTGACTTCAAAAATTTTAGAATCCTTCAGTAGCACTCACCCGATACCAATACACCTATTTACGACTCGTGGTTTCGACCATGAGCCGTAGATAGGCTCATACAACCTGTCTAAAGCACTTTTACTACAACTTTTCCATTTTCAATATTCTTAACATACGACTTGTTACACTTTCTTTCTAACCTCAACATGTGTAATGCTTCTCATAGCTAATCTAATAACTTTATCAGCCACAATGTTTGCTTTTCTGGGGTGACATATTATACTTATATCATAATCCTTAAGAGGTTCCAAACCACCTCCTTTTCCTTAGGATTAAATCTCATTGGCTAAAACATATATTTCAAACTCTTTTGATCAGTGAATATGTCAACAATCAACCCATGGAGGTAATAATGCCAAATCTTCAATACAAATACCACGACCACTAATCAAGATCATGGGTCGGGTAATTTTGCTCATGCAGCTTAATTTTCCTTGAGGCATAGTCAATAACCTTCCTTTATTATGTGAAAACAAAATCCAAACCTACATGTGAGGTATCACAATAAACAACACATTCATCTGAACCTTCAACCAAAGTCAAAATAGAGGATAATGTAAGACGATCCTTCACCATTCAGAAGATTTTCTCACATTCATGTGATCATTGAAAATTCACCTTTTTGGGTCACCATAGTGAAAGTTAAGGCAATGAAAGAAAATCCTTCATTAAATCTTCTATAGTATTTTGTCAAAATCAAAAAGCTCCTAGTGTAAGAAGGAGAAAATGGTCTAGGCCAATTCTTTACCTCCGACTTTTTTTCACCCACCATAATATCATCACCCTAAATAGTAAGGCCCAAAAAAGCCACCTCTTTTAACTAAAACTCATAATTTCTAAACTTGGCCAAAAGTTGCCTATCCCTCAATGTTTGCAATGCAATCTGCAAGAGTCCTCATATTCCTTCATATCCAATGAGTAGACCAATATGTCATCTATAAGAACAACCATGGCCATGTCAAAATTAGGCTTGAAGTCCTATTCATCAAGTCCAAAGGACACAATAAAAAATTCAAAATGACCATATGAGGTTTTAAATGCTATCTTCGAAATGTCACACTCCTTCACCCTTAATTAGTGATACCTAGATAGAAGATCGATTTTGGAGACTTAGTTTTTATGGTGACTTTGTTCAATTGACTATAATCCATACATATCTAAACTGAACCAACCTTCTTTCTCACAAATAACACGGGAGCACCCTATCGCAATTCACTTGGCCTTATAAATCCAATGCCAAGTAAGTCCCTCAAATTACTCTTTCAATTTTTTTAACTCTGCCAAGGCCACTCGATAAAATGGTATGAAAATGGGTTGAGTATGAGGTAGAAGATCAATGCCAAATTCAATTATCCTTTTGGGAGGAATACAAGACAAGTCATTGCTGAGTTCATTAAAAGTAGGTACCAAACTAAAAATAGGAATGTTCTGATACATTTCTAACTAGGACAACGTGGTATATGTACCCCATAAAAATCAATTTCAATTCCTTGGTATAGGAAATGAGCTTACCCTTAAACACCAAATTAGTTCCCTTCTACTCAAGCATAATTCATTAGGGGTATGGAATTTGACCCTATGAGTTGTATAATCAATTAAGGCATATGATGCGTGCAACCAATCCATATTAAGAGCAATATCGTTCATTTCAAGTTCAAAATGATCACAAGAAAAAACTCTATGCCAAATCAACATGGGACGATTTTTATAGACTTTCATGGATAAGATTGACTCACTAACTATAGTATAGACTGAATAAAGATCTAACAAAACATTAGGAGACATATCAAACATTTTTGAAAGGTAAGGGGTAAAAAAAAAATTTTTACACTAGGATCATGTAAAGCATAAACATCTTGGGCAAAGGCCCTTAACATACCTGTAACCACATCAAGAGACTTCTACACCACTTGTCTAACATATAGAGCATTTGATACACCAACCACTTTCTTGATGAGCTTGGGCACCTTGTTGCACTTTTCCTCTTCGAGCTACTTATCCTTGAGGAAACCCTCCTCTTCCCTTGTAGGAAACACTAGGACACTCAGATTTCTTGTGCCCCACCTACCCACAACCAAAATAAGCACCCATATCTCTTGAGAAATCACCACCATGGTTCCTTCTACTCTTGGATAGAAAGAAAAAACCATTACACTTAATACCTTTACCTTCAACCTTAGGTTTGTTAGGTAGGAGAAACCTTAAATGACCCTTGTCTAGTTGGCCACCACCACTAAATTTAACAAGTGAGAATCACACTGAAAAATGAGCCATCTTATACTCCCTGATTTTCATCTTTTTAAGATTCTCACTGTCAATTTAGCATTGCGGTTCTACACTCTATTGACACCAAGTATGAAATACCACAAATTAACTTTTTAATGTAGTCTCTAAGATCAGCCATAAAAGAAGGTGCATACTTGGAGAACTTAGTAAACTTGAGGGAATATTCCGTCACACCCATGTTTCCTTTCTTAAGATTCATAAACTCCATCACTTTAGTAATCCTCAACTCAAGTGGGAAGAAATGATCAAGAAATACGTCCTTGAATACCTCCCAACAGATAAGACCCTAATTAATTCTTTCGAACATCCATTGTGTTAGCCAAACATAAGCAATTCACCTGAGTTTGAGCCACCAAATTTGCCTTGTCCTTGAATGATACCCTCATTATCTCCACCAACTTTTAGACCTCATTGATAAAATCTTGTGGATCTTTGTACACCTTTGAATCATAGAACACAAACATTCTTGCAAAGTCTCTCACCCTAGAAGCCTGGGTAGGAGGATTAGGAGAAAAATGGCACCTAATTTGCTTTAGTAGCCATTACTTGGGCTAATAAAATAAGTGTGGTATGGAATTCTATAGTAGTCATGTGGGTGTCTAGAGGTTGTTGTGGAGTTTTAGGAGTTGGAGGAGCTTGTCCCTTGCTAGTATCAACACCCTATTGTAGTGGTACATGATGCGGAGACATTATTTTAAATTTTCAAGGACAAGTGTTAAAGTAGAAGAGTCTTAGGTCGTATCTTAGGACACAACACGGATCACAAAAGAAGATGAAGATATCCTAAATGTCTAATAGCCTCCTATTCATGGATGTGCTGCACTTCACACCTATGAACAAGACTCTACTACTGTAACACCTCCCAACATGACTTTGAAAGACCTTATGATGTATTTCTTGAATTTAATAAAATCTATGTCTTATTTTGCAAATCTAACTTCGTATTTTTTTCATGAGAAAACATTGTTTAGGGAAAAGGTTTCCTTTTATTTTAGGTAACCCATGTAAAAAAATAATTTTTTGATGAAGTTGCATAAAACAGACCGGTCCGAGATAGAGGAATATTGTGCCCCTATTTCCATGTAGTGAAAAATTTTTGTGTTTCACTTTAAGGTAGAAAAGTTAATTATTAATTAACCCAACAACTTCATATATGCAAATCCTCAAAAATTTCCCTATTTTTTGACCTAAACCTCTCTCTGAACACTCTCAACCCTCCTAAACTTCTTTTTAAAATCTTCTGTCATGTTAACCCATATTTCTTGGGGAACAAACTTCTTGAAATGACCCCAAAAAGTGCCCACAGATGCGCCTCGGAAGTGCATAAAATCATAATTTTCATATATCTGAAGATCCGTGCATCATTTGAAAATTCAACTTTATATTATTGCCCAGGGGGTCAAATCAAGTGGAAAATGGGTCTAACCACGATTTTAGAGCAAACAAATCACAATTTCAATTTCCCAAAAATCATATCCCCTATATCCTTATCTATTCCACTTTATTCAAGTCTAAGTACTAACTATAAGCCCCTTATGTGATTTCATGTCTAAGTTCAACCCATGACATTTGCATACTTTCATTTTTAAACTGGCAAGTTCATAATGATTTTACACTTATGTTGAGATTTTGAAATAATGTTTAAGTTCGTTATTGCATCCTTATGTAGGCTGCAATTATCTTGTTTACGTCTCTCATATACCTTTATTTGATATTCGAGGATGAATTTTCCAGAAGGAGGGGGGAGAGATATTGAAACGACCCCAAAAAGTGCCTAAAATGTGCCTTGAAAGTGCCCAAAATTATAATTTTCATATATCTCAAAATCTGCACCTAAAATCGAAAATTGGACTTTATATTCTTGTTCAAGGGGTCAAATTTCATGGGCAATGGGTCTAACCCTGATTATAAATCAAATGAATCACAATTTCAGTTTCCCAAAAATCGAATTCTAGTGAGGTTTCCACGCTTCTAGCATGACATGCCAATGGTACGCCTCAATGTAATTTTTGTGCAATTTTTCACTTCGGCCCAAGGCTTTATGATCTTGGGCCTAAGTCTTCCAATATGTGAAAATACGTATACTTAGCTATATTTTACCCTTATATCATTGAAGACATTTCCTAATACTCACTCAAACACTTAGAAACTCATATTTCACTCCAAATTTCAAGTCTCAAAACTCATCCATATTTTAAGGTTCTCATTCAAGCTTCAAGTCTCCATCTTCAATCTTCTTCAAGAATTCCCTAAAGTCAAGGTATGCGAGTTTCATTCATGGGTTCCTTTCACCCATGATGCACAACATTCCTTTTTACTTCAATTGTGTGATTTCAAGTTCATTTACTTATGGGTCTTATTATGAATTAGACTATAAACTATATTGGGGTTTCATGAAATTGTGACCATTTCTCCATTTTTTGAGCAATGAATCAATGACCCATTGTGGGATTTGCTGAAGGGTTTTAATGTATATTTCTTGAGGGTATTACCAAGTATTAATAGATGGGTTTATAATTAGATTTTGTTGAATGATTTCATTCCTAAATTTTATGGCTATACACTAGCTCAAGACACCCTCCGAGTATTTGATAAAATATCTTGTTATAGTTGCTTGAGGAATTGAAGGTCCAATGAATATCTTATAAGTTAAATGACTTTATAATGATGAAAGAAATGTACGTATATGATATTATTCTATATAGTGTTGGAAAATGAGCATGCCCTACTCAGGGGGATAAGAGCCCGGGAAACCATGTCGAGGGGTTTGTACCTTGATAACCGAGTTGAGGGGTTAGTACCTCCTTCACCAAGTGTGGTAGGGTGTGACTATCCACCAACCAATCAAGGGGTTCACACCTTAGTAACCAGGATAAGGGGTAGTACCTCAATCACCATGGGTAGTAGCGTGCAATGATCCATCAACCAACCAACGGGGTTTGTCCTTGGTGAATTATGGGTTCTATAATGTCGCTCTCTTCTTACACATGTATTATGTTCTATGCAAGCCTGATTTACCAAAAGACAAAAACATATAAAATCAACTAACATGTCATTTGAGAACACCCAGAATTTCAAGTTTTAAACATCAAAAGTGTTGTATTTTCACAGCACATCAACACCCTCAACATAAAATTGTTGCTTGTTCTCAAGTGACATACTCAATCTACATAGATAATAAAGTAACACAGAGACCTCAACCCAATGACATACATCACATCAATTCCAAACTTAGATAGCCACCGTAACAATCATACCTCCCTGCTTTAAGTCCTCAAACCTCAATGGTCTCTCCTCTCGCATACTCCAAGGAACGAAGCGCTCCTTAAAAGTATTAGAGAACATACCCCAATCCACTGGAGGGGATCCAGCCGGTCTGGATGCTATATAAGTTCTCCACCACTTCCTGACTGGTCCACAGAGCTGAAGTGCCACAAAATGGACACCATGCTGATCAACTAACTCCATTGCATCTAGCATCTCATGGCATAAATTCAGAAATACATGAGCATCCTCGTTCTTACCACCTGAAATTGCGGTGGTCTCATCTTCTGAAATCTTTCATAATTAAGCTGATCATCTACAACTGGGTCTGCCTTCGGAGTGGTTCATACCCTATTAGCTGGTGCAGGGACCACTGTGGGTTGTTGTACCTGATCTTAAGAAACTACACCCTGATACTTCCCTGAAGTTTATTCTTCCACTCTCAATTGGGAAATTCCCTTTTTACCAGTCGTACCACCCCCCTGAGTGAGATTTTCGAGCATGCCCATCATCCTTAACAGAGTATCCTGAAGTAAAGGTGTAGTTGTGGGCTCTGGAAGGGACTAATCCTCATTAACCTCTATCTGCGGCTCTGGAAAATCCCCTCTATCCTGCCCTCTAATTCGTGCTACTCCACGAGAATGCCCTCTCACCGACGCCACTCCACGAGCACGACCTCTAGCTCGACCCCTCCCTGACGGGAATTATACAGACATTTTTGTCTAGTCTGGTGCTCACACTTAACCTGCTGACAAGTCAAACACTTAGCCACAAACTTTGAAATATCTTTCTTCATACCACACCACCAATAGTGCTAACTCAGTTCATGGTACATCTTCGCTGCTCCTGGATGAATGATTTAAGAAGTACAGTGAGCCTCCTCAAGAATCAATCTAATCAAATCACCTACATTAGGCACACAGAGTTAACCTCCAATCCTTAAAACACCATCAGGATCGAGCATTGTTTCCATAGCCTCTCCTCTGGTCATTTTATCTCTGATGAGGCATAACTTCTCGTCCTCAAACTGACGTTGTCGAATCTGGTCCATTAAAGAAGAATGAGCCTCAAGAAAAGCAAGTACACCGCCCTTATCATAAAGCTATAACCTGACTAGACCATTCGCTAGAAACTGAACGTCCCTGGCCAACGATTGCTCCTCCACTCGAATTGTGGCTAGACTCCCCATGCTGGAAGTCTTTCTACTCAAGGCGTCCGCCACAACATTCGCCTTTCCCGTATGATATAGGATGATTAAATCATAATCCTTTAGTAACTCCATCCACCTACGCTACCTCTAATATAGATCCTTTTCACTGAAAATATACTAAAGACTCCTATGATTAGTGAAGACCTCGCAATGTACACCATATAAATAGTGATGCCACAGCTTGAGCACAAAACCCACAGCCGCTAACTCTAAGTCATGAGTAGGGTAGTTTTTCTCATAAACCTTCAACTGTCTAGATGAATAAATAACTTTTAGTTTTTGCATTAATACACCACCTAATCTAATTCTCGAGGCATCACAATACACCCTGAATTCCACACTTGTTTCAGGTAGCGTCAAAATAGAAGCTGAAGTCAACAAGGTTTTGAACTTTTGGAAGCTCGCCTCACACTCACCAGGCCAATGGAAGGTGACATTCTTCTGAGTTAATTTAGTCAATGCGGTTGTAATGGAAGAAAAGCTCTGAATAAACTGCCTATAATACCCTGTTAACCCCACAAAACTATGAATTTCAATAGATGAAGTTGGCCTCGACCAACCTTTAACTACCTCAACCTTAGTCGGATTTACTGAGATTCCCTTTTTAGACACCACATGCCCTAAGAATACCATCGAATCAAGCGAAAACTCACACTTGGAGAATTTTGCATATAGTTTTTTCTCCCTCAACCTTTGTAATACTATCCTCAAGTGATTAACATGATCAACCTCAGTCTTGGATACATCAAAATGTCATCAGTGAATACTATAACAAAAGAATCTAAGTACAGACGAAACACCTTATTCATCAATTCCATGAACACTGCAGGGGCGCTAGTCAACTCAAAGGACATCAACAAAAAATCTTACTACCCATAACGAGTTCAAAAAACTATCTTAGGAATATTTGATACCCTAATCCTCAACTGATGATAACCAAACCTTAAGTCAATCTTAGAAAACATAGCCGCTCCCTGAAGCTGATCAAATAAGTCATCAATATGGGTAAGAGGGTACTTGCTCTTGACAGTTACCTTATTTAACTGCCTGTAATCATCTATACACATCCTCATAGACCCATCTTTCTTTTTCATAGACAAGACTGGTGTAACCCAAGGTGACACGCTAGGGCAAATAAATCCTTTACTTAACAAGTCTTAGAGTTGCTCCTTTAATTCTTTCAATTCAGCTAGAGCCATTCTATACAGAGGAATGGAGATGGGCTTAGTGCCTGGCTCTAGGTCAATGGAAAAGTCAATATCCCTATTGGGTGGAACACTTGGAAGGTTAATGGGAAACACATCGACAATCTCCTGAACCACAGGGATAGACTCTATAGAATGTGGTTCAATACTAGTATCTCGAATGAAATCCAAGTAGGACAAACACCCCTTATCAATCAATTTCTAGGCATGAATGTAGGAGATAACTTTACTAGGATAAGAACCACTATTACCCTTTCACTCAATCTTTGGTACACCGGGCATGGCTAAGGTCACAGTTTTTACATAGCAATCAAGGATAGCACGATAGGGATACAACCAATAAATCCCCAAGATAACATCAAGATCTATCATATCCAGAATTATCATGTATACCCAAGTATCATACCCAGCCAAATAAATGAAACAGGATCGATATACCCGATCAAACACTAAAGGTTTACCTACGGGTGTAGAAACATACATGGGCACGAACATTCGATCACATAATATCTTAAACCCAGATAAAAAGTATATAGACAAGTAAGAGTAGATAGATCCAGGATTAAATAACACAGATGCAGGCCAATGAAAAACTGGAAGAATACTTGTAATAATTCCATCTGGGGCCTCTGCCTTGGGTCTTCCATGAAACGCATAGCACTGAGCTCCTCTTCCACCCCCAAAATAAGCTACACCTCGATCTCTACCACTTAAAATGAAAGTACCACTGTCTGGGATCCTGTCACCTCTAGTAGTTTGACCCCTGCCCTATCCTCTGGCCAGTGGGGCTGAATCTCTAACTGGAGCTGCCGAATTAGTAAGATAGGGTCCAGAATGAGTCTTAAAGGGGCACTGTCGAATCACATATCCTGGATCCCCATACCCAAAACAAGACCTCTGTGTATAGAACTATTGTCCACCAAAAGAACTACTATGACCACTGCGGTTAGAACTCTAGGACCCTTGAGACATATGTCTACCCTCAGATGCTGGCATAGATGCATGTACTGGTCCTCGACGCTGGGATGATTCACCCCCTTTATAGAATCCTCTACTTCCAGATGAGGTACCAGAAAACTGACCTGTAGTATGAGCCTTCTTCGGATCTTCGAACTCTTCTCGAACCAACAACTCTGCCTCCTTGGCAGTGCTCACAATAGATTGGAAAGAAGCCCTCTCATGAGCTGCTCTATATACAGAGGATCTAATCGAGAAGTTAGACCCCTCACAAATCTACGGACTCTCTCCCTTTTATCTAGAATCATAATTAAGGCATGTCGGGATAACTGACAAAAATGGGCATCATACTCCGTAACAGTCATACCTCTCTGCCTTAAGTCCTCAAACCTTAATCGGCTTTCTTCCCGGACACTCCAAAGAATGAACTGCTCCTTAAAAGCATTAGAGAACATACCCCAATCCACTGGAGGGGATCCAGCCGGTCTAGATGCTACATAAGTCCTCCACCACTCCCTTGCTGGTCCACGGAGCTGAAGTGCCATAAAATGGACACCATACTGATCAGCTAACCCCATTGCATTTAGCATCTCATGGTACAAAGTCAGAAATTCATGAGCGTCCTTGTTCTTACCACCCTAAAATTCAGGTTGTCTCATCTTCTAAAATTTTTCGTAACTAAGTTGATCATCTGCAACTAGTCCGGTCTCCGGAGTGGTACGTACCCCATTAGCTGGTGCAGGGTCTACTGGGGGCTGCCGCACCTGATCTTGATGTACTACACCCTGATGCTTCCCTAGAATTTGTTCTTCCACGCTCGATTGGGAAATTCCCTGCGTGCCTGTTGTACCACCCCCTTGAGTGAGGTTATCGAGCATACCCATCATCCTCAATAAAGTGTCCTGATATAAAGGTGTAGTTGTGCGCTCTGGAAGGGACTGATCCCCATTAACCTCTATCTGCAGCTTTGGAGAAGCCCCTGTATCCTGCCCTCTAACTCGTGCTACTCCCCGGGCATGCCCTCTCACCGATGCCACTCCACGAGCACGACCTCTAGCTCGATCCCTCCCTCTACCTCTAACTGGGGTCTCAACAATTGTCTCGATAGTAGCCTCACCTCTACTAGCAGTAGTAGTAGCTCTAATCCTTTCCATTTGTCAAGAGAATATAGGCATCACTCATTACTAACGAAAATAACTACGCACAATAAGAGAGAATGAATAGAAAGAAGTTTCTTAACAGTCTTCACAACCTCTTAAAGATAAGTACAAACGTCTTCTTACCAATCGTCAAGACTCTATTTAGACTTGGCTTATACACACGTGATACACATGAACCTAGGGCTCTGATACCAACTTGTCACAACCCAAAAATTAGCATGATGGTACTTGCTCAATTCTACCAGAATAAGTCAGCCTTAACTCAAAGGGATAATAAATATATCGTGCGGAAGCAATTTAACTAGAATAGATAACTAAAGCTGAGAATTTCCATGAACATAAATATCACCCAAGGATTGGTTGTCATACGTATAAGCCACTAATAATACAGGAAATAAAAAAAATACAAGTCTAAACTGTTCTTCTCCTCGAATAGAACAAGTACAGAAGAAATAGGAACAAGAGAGTCAACCAGATGACAACAGTTATCTCTCAACGTCTCCTGGGAAACCTCGGAGGATCAAGAGAAAATACTATTCACTATTCGGGCTCACAACCTACACAAGTGTAGAAGTAAGGGGTGAGTATCAAATATCATGCGGTACCCAATAAGTCAACTAACAAAACAAAGGAAGTCTAATAGAATACACAAACTCCTTTTGTCCTAGTCGATCTCTACGACTACAACCTGCACAGAAAGTTATTCCAACCCAGTTATACATAATACATAATAAAGATGGTATTTCACCATATCACAATTCCAACGCACAAGCTAAAACTTATAGCACAATCAATCTTAAGGATAACACTATGCTATGCAGTAGTATGCAAGGGTGAAATGTAATGCATTATAAAATCATTCCCGGCAAAGACCTCGTCATTATAACATCGCTAAAAATATCTCAACATCATATCATCGCCGGCAAAGACCTCGACATCACATTATCAACATTAATTCGCCGGTATGTTACCTCGGCATTATAATATTATCATAAATTCGTCGGCATGTTACTTCGACATCACAATATCATCATAAATTCACCAGCATGTTACCTCGGCATCACAATGTCATCATAAATTCGCCAGCATGTTACCTTGGCATCATATCTCTATTGATAAAGAGCTTGACCCCAATATTTTTCATCTCACTTATATCAATATCCGGAATCAATGCAAATATGCATGTCATGGAATGAATGAACATGATA
>JAOTQJ010158883.1:9839-28745 GCA_025642045.1 Solanum sejunctum | reverse complement strand
TTTAGGAAACAGCCTCTCTACCTCGATGAGGTAGCAGTAAGGTCTGCGTACAATCTACCCTCCCCAGACCCCACTTGTGGGACACAACTGGGTATGTTGTTGTTGTTGTTACATTATTATTATGAATATTTTGAATATGCATTGTCCCTCCAAAGTTTGATCTAAGCATGGGTTATAAATATTATACTGTGAATGTATATTATACTTGTGGGTTTACTTGAATTTCATATTATATTGTTGATTTTAGATTGAACCTATATTACCCATTTCAATTCACATATCATTCATGACATATGCATTCATGAGCATTGAATTTATAAAAATTATGAAGTCTTTTAAGCCCAATTATATTTATGTATATGATTTTGATAAGATTATGGTTATGACAAGAATGTGATCATATAAATGTCTATGATAAAACAAGCCCCGAAAAATCCCAAAAATGTGCCTCAAAAATCCCCAAAATCATAAATTCCATACATCTTAAAGTCAACGCGTGATATCAAAAATCTGACCTCATATTCTTGATCAATAGAAAAATTTTAGTTGGGAATGGGTCTAACCTGAATTTTAGAGCAACCGAATCATAATTTTAATTTCCCAAAAATTCCTTATCCAGATTTGATCCACGTCCCTAGCTGCATCCAAGGCGTAGACCTATGTAATGTTGTCCGTCACATTGGGTCCACGTCGCAAACTAGACGCGGACCTATACATTTTGTTGCCAATATTTTTATCTCGGTCCAAGGCTTTTAGGTCTTGGGACTAAGTCTTCCCATGCATAAAAATACCTATACTTAGCATTATTTCACCTTCATATCATACAAAACATTCTCCAATACTCTCTCAAACACTTAGACAAATATTTCACCCTAAATTTAAGTGCCAAAACTCATTCTGGATCTTAAGGATTTTACTCAAGCTTCAAGTCTCCATTTTCAATCTTCGTCAAGGAAATCTCCAAAGTCAAGGTATGTGGGTTTCAACCATTGCGTCCTTTCACCCATGGTGCCCTAGCATCATTTCTACCTAAATTACTTGTTTCTAAGTTGATTTTACTTATAGGTATTCAATTATGAATGTGGCTATGAACTATGTTGGGGGTTTTGTGAAAGTGTGACTGTTTAAGCATGTTTTGAGCTATGAATCTTTGATCTATCTTGAGATTTGATGAAGTGTTTTGATGTATATTGCATGAGAATGTTACTAAGTGTGTTTAGATGGTTTCATATTGAATATACTTGTATGATTTCACTCTTGAATTGCATGGTTTTACACTAGCATTGCACACCCACCAAGTGTTTGATAAAATGTTCAGTTTAGGTTTCTTGAGCCATTGATGATCTATTGTATGACCTATGACTTAAATGACCTTATGATCATGAAAAGTATCTATAATGTTAGAAGTTGATCAATTGCCTTATTCTGGGGGTAGTAGGCCCAAACAACCATATTAGGGGATTTGTACCTTAATTGCCTCGCTCGGGAGGTAGTAGGCTCATGCAACCATGTTCGGGGATTTGTAGCTCAATTGTCTCGCTTAGGGCGTAGTAGGCTGATGCAACCATGTTGGAGATTTTGTACCTTATCTACCTCTCTCGGGAGTGGTAGGTCGGTGTAACCATGTTGGGGGTTTGTACCTCAATTGCCTTGCCAAGGAGGTGGTACACCTTGGTTACTAATAATAGTCTCTTCCTACACATGTAAAATGTTCTATGTAAGCATATTTTTCTACAAGTATCATTCATGCATGCCATATTGCTATATGCTCGCTTTTTCCTAAGTATGGATTTTGATTATGTTGTTTATCTCTTGTTGCATTGCATCCTATATATTTAGTACATTTAAACATATTAACACATACTTTATGCTTATATGATGTCATTATGTAGGAACTGGAGCTCTACTTGATCCTCCTCCTCCTCCATGTGGCTAGTATGATTACTCTCAAAGAAAGTTGGTGAGTCCTCAACTTCGGGGACAATGACTTTGATCTTATGCCATGTATAAAGACTACGTTTCTATTCTATGCTTTTGACTATAAAGGTAAGCCTGGTTGCTTGTCTTGGCCCCCGCTAAGTTCTATGTTAGAGGTGTTGTTGGAATCTTGTGATGTGTTAATGTTATTCCATGATCTTTGACTCTCTCGATGTCTTATGGTATAAAAGATGTCCCTTAGCCCCGTATTTCCTTTTTGTCCTATCTATTGTTGTTATTTTACTCCTTCTGTGGTCAAGAATATGTAATGATATGTTAAGATGCTTGATTGGGGTCCCTTTGGGTTCCCAATTTGTCATGTCACGCTAGGCCCTAGGCTTTGGTCATGACATATGATATAGCTCCTTGAGCATTTTGGGTGCTCAAACCATTCCGTATATATGAATAAGTTAGTTCTATAAATGAGAAGCATTATTATGAACTATGATTTGGTTTTTGATCCCAAATATGAATGTTTAAGAAATATGCTTAGCTTTTGAGCTCAAGAATGCATTGAAATGATTTGGAATTCCTTGTATCTTTGGAAGTATGCATATGTATAAGTATTCTTGTGGGATGTTTGACTTAGCATCGATGGGTTGGGGGCATCAGGGTTATCCCTAAGGGTCCTCTCCCTTTCCTTGAACTATGTGCCAGCATAGGTATGTGGTAGCCATTACTGTAAAGATAATGTCATAAGGAGTGGTTAAACCTTGATATGATATGATATGTTATGAAAATCCTTCTGAAAAGACTAGGTCATAAGGAATGTGTCCATCGCACCGAAAATACTGGGTTATAAGATGTGGTGTAGATCACCCATGGCGTGTAATCTTCTCCTACCGATGGGAGGTCTTGATTTGTTGGTTATAGTCCATCCCCGCTATATATGAGTATTATTGCATTTCATGCATCATTAGTTTCATGGCATATTGTGTACTATATTGCTTGCTATGTATCTCCTTTTATATTATGTGCCCTGTCATCTAACGTTGAATATAGATTTGATAAGTCATATATATTGCATGATCGTATACTTAGTACATTCAGATGTACTAATGCATACTTCTGACTACATGATCTAACCATGTAGGGACCAAGGACTACCTTCACCCACTTTATGACAGTTAGCTTGGATCTTGAGATTGCTTATTCTGGTGAATCCTATCTTCCAAGGACCAACCACCATTTCCTTTACCTATGGTGTTTTTGTTTATGCTATTTACTTTGAGGGTGAGCTCGGGACATGTCTTGGTCCCAATCCTATCTTATAACTAGAGGCATTGTTGGACATCTTGTAGACTATTTATGTTTTTATCCTATGTGTTGTATTAAGAGATTATGTTTATACATATGGCTATCTATTGGATATCATTATATGGATTGGCTATGAGTATTATAATAAATTTTCTTTACATTATGATATGAAAGATCCTAAGTCCCAACTTTCCCCCATAGAGTGAGTCATACTTACCCACCCCTTAGTCTTTATGTGCTATGTGTTATGCGGATCCATATTAATCCCTTCCTCTATGACATTCCCATAGCATCCTACTTTCCTATCCCTTAGAACTATGTGGTTTCTATTTGCATACACTTCTGAACCGATGATGTGAATATGAATACTTTAAAGCTTATTTGGGGACTCTCGGGTTCCTACTCATCGTATCACTCCTAGACCCTAGGTCTAGGTTATGACAACCTTTGTATTAGAGCATTAGGTTTGTAAATGATCCTCGAAGTCTAACAAGTCGCATCGAGTAGAGTCTCATTCATGGGTGTGAAGTGCACCTAAGAATGGGAGGCTATTATGGCATTCTAGGAGTTGTATCACTTCTTCATGTCTTATGTCAAGCTTTGGACTGTACATATAGTTTCCTTATCCTGATGGTATCCATTCTACAGTAGAGACGATGCCTCCCAAAAGATTTCCCCTACCAAGACTGGCCCCAACTTATGAGGACAAAGTTCCCAAAGGGCCTATTGAAGAGCTTATCTCTAATGGTGAATTTCTGTGCTTGCCTAGGTGGTGACTTCTCAAACTAGGTAGGCTAATCTTCCTTGGGATCTTACCCCAACTACTAGGCTGAGAGATTTCACCCGGATGAATCCTCTGAAGTTTTATAGGGCAAAGGCTGATGAGGATTCTCAAGAGTTCATTGATGAGCTCACTAAGGTGTTGAATATTATGGGAGACACTTTTGATGAGAAGGTTGAGTTGGCTACTTATCAGATGAAAGATGTGGCTCACATGTGGTACACTCAATAGTTGATAGATAGGGTTTGCGGTAATGTTCTTAATTTTGAAGAGTTCAAGTTTGATTTTCCCACTTGAACTTAGGGAAGCCAAGATGACAGAGTTTATCAACCTCAAATAGGGTAGTATGAATGTGAGGGACCATGCCCTTATGTTTACAAAGCTCTCAAAGTATGCTCATACACTTGTGGTTGACCCCTATGCAAGAATACACAAGTTTATTTCTGGGATCTCTGACTTAGTTGTGAAGGAATGTCAGATAGATATGCTTATTAGGGATATGGACATCTCCAGGCTCATGGTATATGCTGAACTGAATAAAGGAAAAAAGCTCAAGGAGAAGAGGGTGCATCATCCTAAGAGGCCACGTTATAATGGTGGGTTCTCTAACTCTAAGGGGGGTGGTTATGGTCGCTTCCAATAGGGACAAAGTTCTAATACTTGGGTTGATAATGCTAGGCTTCCTCCTCCCAAGGCACCGCTTGGTGGTAGGCCATTGTTTCCCCAGTGTGAAAAGTGTGGGAAGAATCACAGAGGTGCTTGTTGGAGGGACATAGGTGCATGCTATGGGTGTTGTGATAAGAACCACAAGGTTGCTGATTGTCCAAACGCTTCTCAAAGGGGTCAAGATCAAGTGGATCAAGGTGGTCAAGGCTAGGAAAGAGCTCCACAAGGTGTTGCCTCAAGAAACAACAGGTTTTATGCTTTGCATGCTCATCAGGAAGTTGAGGAGGCTACAAATGTTATGACTGGTATGTTAAAAGTCTTTTATTTTGTTGCTTATGCTTTACTTGATCTGGGTGCCAGTTTATATTTGTGAGTCCTCTATTAGCTGTTGTGTTTGGCTTGAGTCCTTAAATCTTGAGGGAGCCTTTTTTAGTCTATACTTCCATGGGTGAATTTGTTATTACTCATAGGGTTTATCGGGGTTGCCCTATTAATATTTTGCATTAAGTCTTTTCGTGTAATCTTGTGGAACTTGAGATGTTTGGTTTTTATGTGATTCTCGAGATAGATTTGTTGCATGCATCATATGCTTGTATAGATTGTAGAACCTGGAAAGTCAAGTTCTAATTTTTGAATGAGCTTATTCTTGAATCAAATGGTAGTGACTACCTTAAGGCCCGAAGGATGATCTGAAAAGGGTGTATCTATCATATTGTGAGGGTTAAAGACGACCTATTGTTGAATCAGTCCTGTTTTTTCCCAAAGACTTGCCCGGTATTCCTCCTAAAAAGGAAATATACGTTGACATAGATCTTCTCCTGGATGCTCAACCTATCTCTATTCCTTTTTATTGTATGGCACCGGCTAAGTTGAAGGATCAATTGAATGATTTGTTAGAGAAAGGTTTTACTAGGCCAAGTATATCTCCATAGGGTGCTTAGGTGTTATTTGTAAGAAAGAAAGATGGATCTCTTTGGATTATAGGCAATTGAATAAGTAACCATCAAGAATAAGTACCCATAGCCAAGAATCAAATACCTTTTGACCAACTTCAAGGGGTACCCATTTCCCGAAGATTGACCTCCATTCTGGTTGTCATCAGTTGAAGTTTAGGGAGTGTGACATTCCAAGATGGTCATTCGGACTAGGTATGCGCACTTTGTATTCATAGTGATGTCATTTCGGTTGACTAATTCTCTGGTCGTATTTATGGATCTTATGAATCGGGTGATCAAGTCATTCCTTGACAATTTTGTGGTTCTCTTTATCGATGATATCTTTGTTTAATCCTAAAGGGGATGGGATAATATGGATCATTTGAGATTGGTTCTTTAGACTTTGAGGGAGAGGATATTGTATGCTAAGTTTAGCAAATATGAGATTTCGTTAGGGAGGTAGCCTTTCTTGGTCATGTGGTATCTGGTGATGGTATTAAGGTTGACATAAAGAAGACTGAGGCTATGAAGAATTAGCCTAGACCATTGACTCCTTTGTATATTCAGGTCTTAGATTGGCTAGATATTATAGAAGGTTAATTTAAGGTTTTTCATCTATTGATCATCATTGACTAAGTGGACTCAAACGAAGCCCATGTTTGTATGGTCGATGAATGTGAGAAGAATTTACATACTTTGAAAGTGTCACAACCTAAGCCTAGGTACAAGATGCGACACGGCGAATGAGAAGTCCAAAGACCACCCAGACAAGCCTCTTAGCATATCATGTACACATCCATGGTTACGGAAGTAAAATAAACAATAGAAAGAGCCAATTATAAAAAAGAATGTAGGACTAAGGAAAGTATTTCATAACCATTAAAAAAATAAGAAGAGTCAAGCTTATAAGCATATACAAACATAGTATCCAATAACACCTGTACTTAAGAATGGAGCGGATGCTCAAAAACATTCTGAGCTCACCCTCATGATATCCAACATAACGAACTAGTCTCAACATAGCATGAATAAAATAGTCCACGGAGATGAGGACTCACAAAAAGCTTTCTTCAAGAACCGAACTAGCCACGGAGAGGAGGATGATCGATAAGAGCTCGAGTCCTTACATGGAAATAACATGTAGTCATAGAGTATATGTTATTACTTGGAATATACTAAGTATGTGGTGTGCAATGTAACAAAGACATACGCCATAATAAGCAAGCTGCATAATCATAATCAATGGATGTACACTCAATATGACATGTATGAGTAATTCTTGTAATGATTCATGCATGAAAAACATTCAACATGCATATATAACATACATATGTAGGAGGAGACCTTAACCAACAGACCAAGCAAGCTACTACTTGGAATCTGAGGAATGACACCCCCTCAGTAAGGTGTACTAGGCATGACACCCCCTCGATAAGGTGTGGTCTACTTGCCAAGGTAAACCAAACATGATAACATGAACTAGATGGATCCACCAGTAAATCCCATTTAGGGGACATAATATAATCCTATGGTGGCACATAGTTTAGAGACTAAAGATTTTATATAAGGACCCCTTGAGTCAAACCCCCGCCTTAAGCCTCAATCGATGCTAAGTCTAATCCCACATAATACTTGAAATAATCATAAGTTTAATCATAACATGCATAATTTGTAAGAGATATGAATCATGGCATGAGTGGCTCATTCACATGCTTGACCTCTACTAGTGAGCTTAACTTGAACATGAGGATAAAATAGTAATCATGCTTAATCCCTCAACTTGACATAAATAGCTCACAAGTGGATAGAATATTGAAATAGGGCTTAACTTGTCACTTGTAAAATCATAGATACTTTTCATGAATTTAATGCATGCTTGGAAGCCCATAATATCATGAAATCACTTGACTTGTAAATCATCCAATAGTTCATCAATGACTTAGGAATTCTTGTCATGTATTTTAATTAAACACATGGTGGGTTAATGACACTTGTTCAAAATCATACAACTCAATAATAAGGAGTAAAATCAATTCAAATCAACCCACCAATATTGTAGTGAAACTCTCATTTTGGGTATCTTGAAATTCATCTCAAAATTCACAATAGTTCATAGTTTCTTAGTTCACATCATGAAGTACTTCAATAGACATAAATCAACTTATGTATTGAGATTAAAATAGATATTCATGCATAATTAATCAATACTTGATAAAAATCCAACATAATTTATGTTCATAATTCATAATAAGAGATACCCATAAGGATTGCAATTTTTATAAAATGAGAAGGTTGGGCACCATGGGTAAAAGGACCCATGGATGACATGAAGACCCATATACCTTAAACCTTGAATTTCTTGGAATAGAATTGGGGAAGACGTGAAGCTTGTGATGGGTCCTTAAGTTCCAAAATTTGTGCTTGAAATCCTTGAATTTGAATGATAGATTTGGTGATATTTTTGGAGAGGTTTAGAGAGGGTTTTGTGAGTTGTAGAGTTGAAAATGACTAAGTATGGAGGATTTCATGTTTAAATGGGCATTGGGTTACTACCATAATGGCCTTGGACAAAATATGAAAAATAGGGAAAATATTGCACTAGTCCGCGCCCCAGGCATGATGACTAGGCAAACTTGACAAGATTATACTACTATGCTCCCCAGGCATGTTGCGGCCTGGGCGCACAGGCTTTCTGGATATTGTTTCTTGCAAAAAATTATTTTTCTCTATGGGACTTCTATAATATAGACTTTACACATTTCCCACTCAATTTTGCCCCCTGATAAAAAATATGACATTGTATTTCCAAAATCACACATGATTTTTGAGATATATAGAAAATACGATTTGGGGCATTCCAAAGCACATAAGGGGTGTTTCAATATCTCCCCCGTAGGTACATTCATCCTCAAATGTCAAAGAAACATGCAAAAGAGAAGTAATTATGCAACTTTCAACCCAGAATGTATGCAACAAATGCACTTAAACATCATTATTAAAAAGTTTTATGTATATGCATCAAAATCATCAAAACTTGTCAAATGTGTATGTATGCAATAATAACATAAGGGCTGAAACTTAAGACTTGAGATCATAGATCAGACTTAATTTATTACCTTTGGCTTGAGTAGAGTAGAAGAGATATGGATATTGCTTTTCCATATCTGCTTCGGCTTCTCATGTGGCACTTTCAACTTGTTGATTCCTCCAAAGGACCTTGACGGATGCTATATCTTTGTTCCTCAATCTTTTCACTTGTCTATCCAATATCTCCATTGGGACCTCCTCATAGGTCAAATTGTATTCCACGACCTCTAAAGGCACTATAGTACTTAGGTCACCCACATACTTCCTCAACATGGACACATGGAAGACCAAATAAACCATGTTCATATCCATAAGCAACTCCAATTTGTAGGCAATCTTACCAACTCTTCTAAAAATTTTATAGGGTCCCACAAACCTTGGGCTAAATTTTCCTTTCTTGCCAAACTGGACCACACCAGGGGTGAGATCTTAGAGTAAACCTAATTATCAACATTAAACTCAAGATCTATTTTCCTCATATCTGAGTAGGACATTCACTTACTTTGAGCCATCTTCAATCTCACCATTCTCAACCTCACCTTCTCCAAAGCATCCATAACCAAATTTGAACCTGACAAAGCCATCTCCTCCATATCAAACCATCCAATCAGAGATCTACAACGCCTACCATATAAAGTTTCAGAGGGAGCCATGCCAATACTAGAGTGGTAGCTATTATTGTAAACAAACTCAATAAGTGGGAGAATATCCTCAAGAGTCTGGATAGTTCTTTTGGCTTGACCATCCGTTTGAAGTTGAAAAGTCATGCTAAGCTTGACATTGGTTCCAAGACCTTTTGGGAAAGATCTCCAAAAATGAGAAGTGAATTGAGTACCATGATCAGAAATGATAAACAAGGGTACCCCATGCAACCTAACCAACTCATGAATATATAGTTTAGCATAATCTTTGACAACATACGTCATCTTAATTAGTAGAAAGTGAGCCGACTTTGTCATTTTATCCATAATAATCCAAATAGAATGAAAGTATTTCCTAGTCTTTGGCAACCCAACCATAAAATCCATATTGATTTCTTCCCACTTCAAAGTATGAATTTTTCAGTCTTGGGATAGGCCACTGGCCTTTGATGTTCAGCTTTCACTTGTTGGCAATTGTGACACCTACCTACAAACTTGACAATATCTCCCTTCATGCCACCCCACCAATACATCTCCTTCTAATCCCTGTACATCTTTATGGAATCAGGGTGAATAGAACAGGATGAATTATGGGCCTCTTTCAAAATCAACTCCCTCAAGTCATCAACATTAGGCACACACAACCTACCTTGGTACCTAAGGACACCATCTCCCCATTGAGAGAAAACCTCCACTTTATCATCCTTCACCAAAGCTTTCAATTCTAGTAAGGTGGGGTCAAGGTCTTGCTTTTACTTGATTTCTTCAATCAAAGAAGATTAGGAACCATAAACAACCTCTACACTATCATTTTCAACTTCATTCAACCTAACGCCCAACCTAGCTAACCAGTGAACTTCTCTAGCCACCTCCTTGTTACCATCATCAATATGAGCTAAACTACCCATGGACACTCTACTTAAAGCATCGGTCACAACATTAGCTTTGCCCAAATGATAGTGCACAATCATGTCATAGTCCTTAAGGATTTCTATCCACCTTCTTTGCCTCAAGTTAAGCTCATTTTGTGTGAACACATATTGGAGACTCTTGTGGCCAGTAAACACATCTATATGAACACCATACAAATAATGGCGCCAAATTTTCAAAGCAAACACCATGGCCGCCAATTCAAATCATGGGTGGGATAATACCTTAAGTTGCCTAGAGGCATATGCTATAACCTTGCCATTTTGCATAAAAACACACTCCAAACCAATCGTTGAGGCATCACAATAAATCACAAACCCTTCTAGCCCTTCCGGTAAAGCCAAAATAGGAGCGGAGATAAGCTTGTCTTTCAAAGTTTGGAAATGCTTTTCACATTCATTGGTCCAAACAAATTTTTCCTTCATTTGGGTCAACTTTCTCATTAGCGAAGTAATAGAAGAGAAACCATTCACAAACCTCTATTAGTAACCTGCCAAATCCAAGAAAGTCCTAATATCCATCAGAGTCAAAGGTAGGCCAATTCCTTATCACTTTCGTTTTCCTAGGGTCTACTTTAATTCCATCACCTGACACCACATGCCCTAGGAACCCAATCTCTTTCAATCAAAACTCACACTTTTAATATTTAGCAAACAACCTCTCATCCCTCAAAATTTGCAACACAACCCTCAAATGATTCACATGTTCTTCTTCACTGGGGGAATAAATCAATATATCATCTATAAAAACCACCACAAACATATCAAGGTAGGGTTAAAGATCCTATTCATAAGATTCATAAATATTGTTGGTGCATTAGTCAAGCCAAAAGACATTACTACAAATTCAAAATGCTCATACCTTATTCGAAAAGCCATCTTGGGAATATCACCCTCCCTCACCCTCATTTGGTGGCATCCGAACTGCAGATCAATCTTAGAAAAGTGACTAGCCCCTTGTAGTTGATCAAAAAGGTCATCTATCCTTAGTAGAAGGTATTTGTTCTTTTTGCAATTTTCATAAAATGAGAAGGTTGGGCTCGATAGATAAAAGGACCCTTGGATGAAAATTCACATACCTTAAACCTTGAATTTCTTGGAATAGAATTGGGGAAGACCTGATGCTTATGATGGGTCCTTAAGTTCCAAAATTTGTGCTTGAGTTGTGGATTTTGTGATGTTTTTGGAGATGTTTAGAGAGGTTTTTGTGAGTTCTAGGGTTGAAAAATGACTGAGTACAAAGGATTTCACGTTTAAATAGGTATTGGGTTATTACCCTAATGCCCTTGGACAAAATATGGAAAATAAGGAAAAAATTGCATTGGTCCGCACCTAAGGCGTGACATAGACTAGGTGAGCTTGACAAAATTACACTACTGCGCACCCTAGGTGCGTCGCAGCTTGGGCACGTAGGCTCTCTGGAAGTCGTTTCTTGCGAAAAATAATTTTTTGCTATGGGTCTTCAAAAGTCAGGGTTTTACCCATTTCCCACTAAATTTGCCCCCTCTCCCCCCCCCCCCCCCGTATGAAGAATATGAAGTTGGATTTTGAAAATCATGTATGATTTTTGAGATATTTAGAAAATACGATTATGGGACATTTCGAACCATATGAGGGGTCTTTCAATATCTTCCCCTTGGAAACATTCATCCCTGAATGTCAAAGAAACATGCAAAAGATAAGTAATTATGGAGCTTTACGCTTGAAATGAATGGAACAAATGCACTTAAACATCATCCTTAAAAAGTTTCACGTATATGCATCAAAATCATCAAAACTTGTCAACATGAACATGTATGTATGCAAAAATGACATGAAGGCTAAAACTTAAAACTTGAAATCATGGATGTGACTTAACTTATTACCTTCTGCTTGAGTAGAGTGGAAGAGATATGGATATCACTTCTTTATATCCGCTTCGGATTCCCATGTGGCACTTTCAACCTGTTGATTCCTCCAAAAGACCTTGACGGATGCTACAGCTTTGCTCCTCAATCTTTTTACTTGTCTACCCAATATCCCCACCAGGACCTCCTCATAGGTCAAATTATCTTTCGTCACACCCACAACCTCTAAGGGCAGTATAGCACTTGGGTCACCCACACATTACCTCAACATAGACACATGGAAGACCGGATGAACCATGTTCATATACATAGGCAACTCCAATTCATAGGAAACCTTACCAACTCTCCTCAAAATTCTATAAGGTCCCACAAACCTTCCGCTCAATTTCCATTTTTTGCCAAATCGGACCACACACTTCATGGGCAAAACCTTCAAGTAGTAATCATCAACATTAAACTCAAGATCTCTTCTCCTTACATCAGAGTAGGACTTTTGCCTACTTTGAACCATATTCAATCTCTCCCTTGTAAAGATACCACATAAATCTTCAAAGGGAACCATGCCAATACTGAAGTAGTACCTATTGTTGTAAGCAAACTCAATAAGTGGAAGGTGTTCATCCCAACTACCCTCAAACTCCAAAACACAAGCCCTAACATATCCTCAAGAGTTTGGATAGTTCTTTCAGCTTGACTATCCATTTGAGGATGTAAAGTCGTGCTAAGCTTGACCATAGTTCCAAGACCCCTTTGGAAGGTTCTCCAAAAATGAGAAGTGAATTGAGCACCATGATTCAAAATGATAGAAAAGGGTACCCCATGCAACCTAACTATCTCATGAATATACAACTTGGCATAATCTTTGACAACATAAGTCATCTTGATTAGTAGAAACTGAGCCGACTTTGTCATTCTATCCACAATAACTCAAATAGAATCAAGGTGTTTCCTAGTCCTGGGCAACCCAACCACAAAATCCATGTTGATTGCTTCACACTTCCAAGTATTCTATGTCTTGGGCTTGGCCAACCAGCCTTTGATGTTCATCTTTCACTTGTTAGCAATTGTGACACCCGACTACAAATATGGCCATATCTCCCTTCATTCCACCCTACCAATACATCTCCCTCAAATCCCTATACATCTTTGTGGAACCAGGATGAATAAAATAAAATGAATAATGGACCACTTTCAAAATCAACTCCCTTAAGTCATCAATATTAGGCACACAGAACCTACCTTGGTGCCGAAGGATAAAATCTCCCTCTTGGGAGAAAACCTACACTTTACCATCCTTCACCAAAGCTTTCAATTCTAGAAAGGCGGGGGTCAAGGTCTTGCTTTGACGTGATTTCTTCAATCAAAGAAGATTTGGAACTATCAATAACTACTATACCACCATTTTCAACTTCATTCATCCTGACCTCTAACCTAGCTAACCAGTGAACTTCGCTAGCCATCTCCTTGTTACCATCATCAATAGGAGCTAAACTACCAATGGACACTCTACTTAGAGCATTGGCCATAACATTAGCTTTGCCAGGATAATAGTACACACTCATGTCATAATCTTTAAGGAGTTCTAACCACCTTCTTTACCTCAAATTAAAATCTTTTTATGTGAACACATATTAGAGACACTTATGGTTTGACAACCTAGCTCTTTAATTAGGGCCACTATTATACTTATGAGACAATGTGCACTTGCGTGTGCTGGGGAGCAACAAATTTTGGGTGTTATTGCCAGGGATTTGAAACCAATTGGTTGATTTTTGAAGTTGTCTTTTTTCATGCTGTGCACTACATTTGATCTTAGCAGGTGATTGATAACTAAGCTAGAAGATCAGGACTTTTGTTTTCTTTAATCGAAGAGGAGAGTAGGGGTTTCATTCGAAACACCACTAATTAAACTCGTAGACCAGGATGAACAAGAGGATAACAAGGTGGAGGTTGACCCTGTTGTGGAGAACATGGCAAAAAATAACCCACCTGCACCACTAGCACCTGCTACTGATGCACCACCAATGCTGAGGCCAGTGAGGGATGTAGCAATCCCGAGAACCACCAATGTCACCAGCTATTTTGTCAAGCCTGAGCCTGGTGTCCGATGGGAGCTCAAACAGAATATGGTCCAACTGTTACACTCTACTAGACAGTTCATTTGGCTTCCTTATGAAGATCCATAAGTCCATCTTCAGAATTTTCTCGAGTGTCACAACCCAAGCCTAGGTCCTAGACATGACCGGTGAGTGGAGAACTCGAAGGAACCCCAAACAAGCCTCATAATACATTATCACACATCCTTGGTCGCGAAAGCAAGATAGTTCATCATAAGAAACATAAACAAGGGAAAATTGGGATTTTGGGAGAGAGACTGACATTTAAATAGCTTGAATAACATAAATGGGTCGAAGCTCAAGCATAATACATATCTTGTCCTTCAACACCTCTAATATAGAACTTAGCGGGGGCCAAGATAAACAATCAGGCTCACCCTCATAGTCAAAGTATACCAAAAAGGAAAGATAGTCTTCATTGCATATCATAAGAACAGATATATTACCCTCGGACTTGAGGACTCACCAACTAGCTTGAGTGGATGTCACTAGCCACATGAAAGAGGAGGATGACCAAATGGAGTACCGCTTCCTACGTGGTAACATCATGTAGGCATGAGTATACATTAGTACGTTTGAATATACTTAGTATGTAGGATGCAATGTAAACAAGAGTTGAGCATCATAATCAAAATGCATAACAATAGGCAATAGGCATACTTGTAATAATATGATATGTATGATCAATGCATAAGTAAAACATGCTTATGTAATTTGTGCTCATATAGAGTATCATATGTGTAGAAGAGACCAAGATAGATTTCCAAAGTACAAACCCCTTGGTAGGATAGTGATGATAGCACCCATCACCCTAGTGTTGTGAGGTACAAACCCCTCATCAAGGTTAGTGATGGTAGCACCCATCACCCTAGTGTTGTGAGGTACAAACCCCTCATCAAGGTTAGTGATGATAGCATCCATCACCCTAGTTTTGTGAGGTACAAACCCCTCATCAAGGTTAGTGATGATAGCACTCATCACCCTAGTGTGTGAAGTACAAACCCCTCATCAAGGTTAGTGATGACAACACCCATCACCTTAGTGGTTGAGATTTTGACCCCTCAACTAGATCACCCGTAAAACACTTTATATAGAATATATCATACATAAGCTCATTTCATCATCATATAGTCATTCATATCGTATCTCATGCTTTGGACTTTCCATTCCTCAAGAAATCACATCCGGATATTTTATCAAACACTTAGAGGTGTGATATGGTAGTATAAGACCATACAATTTAGAAATGAAATCATACAATAAAATCCATTGTAAAACCATCAATCAATACCTTGCAACGACCTGAAGTCATGTACATCAAAACCCCTCATCAAATCTTACAATAGATCCAAGATTTATAGCTCAAAACATGGCAAAACAGTCACAACTTTACATAGCCTTAATATAGTGTGCAGTGAATTTCATAATATGCAAGACCCATTTGTAAATCAACTTTAAATCATGAAATTTGAGAAAAAGGAGTCTTTGATATCATAGGTGAATGGAACCTATGAAAGAAACCCACATACCTTGACTTTGGAGAGTTTCTTGAAGAAGATTTAAAATGGAGCTTAAAGCTTGAATGAAATCCTTAGATTCGGATGAGTTTTGGGACTCTTGAATCTTGAGGAGGACTCGGGGCTTGACATGGTTTCCTTTAATTCCAACAAGACTTCTTGAAAACCTTGAGAATGGATGGAGAACTTGATAAAGATTGGAGAGGATTTTAAGAGGTTTTTGGTTGGTTTTCAGGGCTCAAAACAGCTAGACAATGATGGAGTTTCATCTATATAGGTATAGGCTTATTAACCAATTTCCCTGGAGTGAAATGAACAATTTTTGGAAATTTTTGAAGTAGTTAACGTCAGGTCCACGTGGCAGACCCGTTGCGGACAACTACTATTTTTGCAAAATTTCACCAAAATTTTTTTCTTGGCATGGACAAACTACACCTTGTAGGTACTCATTTTCCCACACATTTTTGCCCTTTAAATAAGAATACAATGTTGGATATGTGAAATTCTGCACAAATTTTGAGATATTAAAAACTAATACATCATAGGGTCTTTTCAAGCTACGTGGAGAGGTTTTTAATCGAGACTACTGATACTTTCATTCCTATGGGGGTGAACCATGACTAAGTGAGGATGATTTTTTCCCCTTTTCGTTGTTCAGTAAGCCCGGAGGTGGTTGCAAATTGAGCCACCAAACTCCATAGCATCCTGGGATGATCTAGCTCATAAGTTTCTTACTTGATTCTTCTCATCTGGCAAAATAGCCAAACTTAGAAGTGAGATCCTGAGTTTCAAGCATAGGTCTAGGGAGAATCTATATTAGATGTGGGGCAGGTTAAAAACTCTATTAATCAATTGCCCACATCATTGTCAGTCTAATGAGGTACTGGTCCATACCTTCATTAAAGGGTTCGAACCCAATACCAAGATTCTTCCTGATACAACTGTAGGGGTCAAGCATTGGAGAAGACATATGATGGTTGCATGCCCTTCTCAACAGAATTGTTCAAGGTAATCCAGAATGGAATAGAGTATCCAGCGGACTAACAGTTTAGAAGCAGGCTGGGGTATTAGAAATTGACACAATAACGAGCCTGTAGGCTCAAATAGCAGCTATGCAGAACATTATGACCATAAATTTAACAATTTGGCTTTGGGTATACAATAGTAAGCACCAATAGCAGTAGGTCAGCAGCAAGCTCTTGTCAATATGGCACAATAGCATTAACCTGGTTGGTGTGATATTTGTGGTGGAGGAGACCACACGGCTGAATCATGCGGTGCTAATCTAGAGGCAGTGGACAATGCTATAAGACGGGGCTATCAAGGATTCGGGAACATATATAACCCGAATTAGAGGATTCACCCAAACTTCTCATTGGGTGGCAATCAACAGAATCCTGGGCCATCTTGGCAAAGACCTCAAGGTCGAAATGCATATTAGAATCAGCTAGCCTAGCATCTTACAAGATAGGCCAACCCAAACATCATGACGAATAGTGAGGTGTTAAGGCAGGTCTTGGTAAACCAAAACAGGCAAGAAGAGGAGATTTGGAGGGACAAACAGGATCTACAGAACTTAGAAAAGCATTTGGGACAATTGGACAACTCAATAAACTCCAGACCTCAAGGATACCTACCTAGTAACATTGATCCCAACCCAAAGTAGGTACATGCGGTCAATACAAGGAGTGGAAGGCTCTTAACTGATTGGTCCCCAAGAAGAAAAAGGGGGATGATCAGGATGCTAACCAAAAGAATGAGGCTGGCAATCCCAGCCCAAACACTAGTGAGACAACTGCATTGCTGAAACCTCCTTCTCCATTCCCACAGAAGCTCAAGATGAAGAGGGAGGACAATTGCTTTCAAAAGTTCATCGAGCTGCTAAAATAGGTACAAATTAAAATACCATTGATTGTTGTTTTGCAAGAAATCCCAAAATATTCCAAATATATCAAGGACATTGTTGCTAACAAAATGAAATGGGATGAATATGAGACTGTGGCAATGCAAGAGGCTTACAACTCCAAAATTATCAATAGATCACACTTACCAGCGAAGTTAAAAGATCCAGGAAGCTTCACTATGCAAGTAACTAATAGGAGTCATCTAAATGCTAGAGGCTTGTTTGATTTAGGAGCAAGTATAAACCTCATGCCCACTTCTTTGTTCCTGAAGCTGGGGCTTGGATGGTTGAAGTCGACCACCATAGTGTTACAGCTAGCAGATAGGTCCGTGGCTAGGCCCGATGGAGTTATTGAGGATGCCTTAGTCCAAGTGAGATCTCTTATTTTCCCTATTGACTTTATCATTCTAGATTTTGAGTCAGACCCTGAGGTACCATTCATACTTGGGCACCCGTTCTAAGTTACAGGAGGGGCATTGATCGATGTCGCAGCAGGAAGGCTCACCGTGAGAGCCCAAAATAAAGTGGAAGTGTTTGATGTATCAGGCTATGAAGCTACCAGTTGTGTATGAAGATCTGGCAGCTTTCATAGTGATAGACACTACAGTCACTGTGAGCCAGGTTGAGATTGAGGATCCACTAGCCAGGGTGTTGCTGAATCAAGGGCTAGTGGATGATATTGAGGCCGATAAAATTAAAAATATGCTAAATGTTCACAATGTGAGTATGCTGAAAAAGACGAATGAACCGAAATAGGTTGTTGGGATTACCACCAAAACCCTTAGTTGAAGAAGCTCCTCAGTTGGAGTTGAAGAAGTTACCATCACGTCTCAAGTATGAATTTCTTAGAGAAAATATCACATTACTTGTAATCTTGTTTGCTTCATTGATTGCAGCCCAGGTAGAAGTTGTTGTTGCGGTACTGAAGTAAAGAAAGAGAGTAATGGAATGTCTGACATCCATGGCATCAACCCAGCCCTATGTATGCATGAAATCTTCATCGAGAAAGGTCACAAACCAGTGCCGCAACCACAGGGAAGGCTGAATCCAATCATGAAAGAAGTAGTGAAGAAAGAGATCATTAAGTGGTTGGATGCAGGGATCACCTTCCCCATTTCAGATAGCAAATAGGTAAGCCCTGCACAATGTATCCCCAAGAAAGGTTGGATAACAGTTGTCACCAATGAAAAGAATAGATGATTCCAACTAGAACACTGACGGGGTGGCATATTTGCATGGATTATAGAAA
>JAOTQJ010158841.1:0-28766 GCA_025642045.1 Solanum sejunctum | reverse complement strand
GTCAAAGATGTTTTAGAGCTACTCATATAATGTTTCCATGTTCATTATAAGTTTTAAAGTTATGACTATTTCAATTATTCCATGGAGTTAGGATTAGCACCGATGGAATGAGGGGATGCTCTCTTTCCTCAAACTATGTGCCAATATAGGAGTATACTTCACTCTTGCTTTACTAGTGGATCCATTTAGTACACTTTCTCTTGAGGTTCTTCCCCAAATTGGGTCATGTTCCCATAACTTGAAGTTTATTAATGAAATCATTTCTAAAATTGGGGGAGTAAGGAAGGTTACTTCATACAAAATTGGGTTATGTTCCCATAATTTGAAGTATGGTTTACCTTGGCAAGTAGACTACCTCTTTACTGATAAGGCATAATCATCGGGATTCCAAGTTGTAGCTCACTTGGTCTTATTGTTTGTCGGTTGAGGTGTTTTCCCACATATGTATTATGTTCTATGTAAGTTAAATTATTTAAAAACATGTTTTACTTCAAGCATTGTTCATGCATGTCATACTGAGATTATGCTTATCTATTGCTTATTACTATGCATTTTAACTATATTGGCTTATGTCCTGTTGCATTGCATCCTACATACTTAGTATATTCAAATGTACTAATACTTTTGCCTACATGATATCACCATGTAGAAACCGAAGCTCCTCTTAATCATCCTCTATGCGGCTAGTGAGATTATTTGAAGAAAAGCTTGATGAGTCCTCAAGTCTGGGGATGCTATCTACTTTATTTTGCTATTCTTAAGACTTCTTGATGTTGAACATTGGATAGTATGAGTGTGAGCCCAGAAAGTGTCTTGGCCCCCGCCCTATTCTAAATTTAGAGGTGTTGTTGGAATTTTATGAGGTATTTATGCTATAAGCTTGACTCTTTATGCTTTTATGATATCAAAGACTTCACTTAGTCATGCTTTCCATTTTATTATCTTTTGTTGTTGTTTAGTTTACTTCCACGACCAAGGATGTGTGATTGATATGCTAAGAGGCTTATTTGGGTCTCTTCGGGTTTCTATTTGCGTGTCATGTCTAGTCCCTAGGCTTGGGTGATGACAATCTCCATCAATTGATATTGGAGGAATAGTAGTAGCCACAATGCAACAACACCATCGATGCATCAGCTAGTCAAATCATAAGAATTGAGGTCATCCTAGATGCCTCCTATAATCTTAAGTAGAAAATAGTATGTCCCCAATGCCTCAAAGTATCAAATCTAGAAAAAAACAAATGCTCTAAGTGGTACAAATCTTGAAAGCCAATTAAAGAGCCTTAGGTATCCACCACATAAAACTAGTCCAAATCAATTCCATATCAATGGTGTGAAAACCATTTTCCCACTCTCTCTTCGTACATAAATGATGAGACAATGCATAAACAAGATTGTACCTTAAAAATAGTATGAATGAGCAACCAATACAATGCATGCCCTCCTAGTATCAAAATAAGTCACACAAAAACTAGGGAAGCGAACCTCTCCCACTATAGAGACGAAGGTTGAGAAAACCAACCTAGGGTTCAACTTCTCCAAATCAATGCATTAGGCAAAACAATAGATAACAATACATACATGCATACATACATATGCGGAAACATCATGAGCTATCCACTAAAGGATATAACTAAGGACTTCCAAGCGGATAAAAACAAGTAAGGAGGCATGATCACTCTCAAAGTATACCTCCCAATTAAGGTATAACTGGTCGCTGTTCAATATAAAGTCTTACAATGGTTAGGGTCGATCCCACGAGGAATATGGTCTAGACTTGGAGAAAAACAATTAAGAGAAGTTAACCAACTTACTTCCAAAAGAGGGGATTTTAATGTAATAGTAGCAATTAAACCTAAACTACGATCAAACCGTCAATGCAAATGTTGTGAATTTAGTTAGACAAGTAACTAGGGTATTGTGTTCCCCATAAACTCCTAACGTAGTATAACCTCATAACTGTAACCATTTCTAGTGTGTAGCATGCAGAACTGGTATGTTATGTTCACCTAATCCCTTGATCTGACAACTATAAAAATTTCACCACGTGACTTGATCTATCTACGAGTGTCGTATTACTAAAATGTTATGATTTTAATAACTAAAAACTTACAACAAAGAATTTGAAGAACTTTACGAAATCTAAAATCTTCACAAAAATCACAATGTTATAATTCAAAGACAGTCAAAAGTAATCCACAAGAAATCTTCAAGAACAAGTTTAAACAAAATAATAATCTCAAATCTCAAGTTTTGTATGTTCTGTTTGTCTAGAAAAAACTAAAACTTATTTATAATAAAAGAAAATCAAATCCTCAAAAAGAATAGGAAAACTAGAATCGAGAATTTTCAAGACAGGAGCTACAAGTCGTAGAAGCATTCGCAACCCATAAGTGGCTTTGTAGACTACAACCTTCCAAAACTGCCTTCAATGAACAAACTTCTTCCTATAGCCCATCTGTTTACTTACGATCCGTAAGAAGATTCATTTGGCAACTCCTTAGTAACTATGCATATTTTCTAATCCTCAAGACATGAAATAAAGTATAGGCCATCAAATTGTCTATGACCCATCTTGATATCACATCATTTCAACCTCTAAAAATTTGCCCTTCACTAGTTCAGACCTACGAAAACCATCAATGGCTCGTGGAATGAACCATGGACCATAAAAGGTCTCATGAAGCTTCAAAAAGCAATAATCTGTGAAAATCATCCCAAAAACTCCTCGACTAATGTAATCCTACAAAATCACCATAAAAACACATCAAACCCACTAACATCGCTTCGAGAACACATAAATTCTAAGTTTAAAGCATCAAAAGTATTGTACTTTGATAGCATTAAAATTGTTACTTGTACTCAAGCAATGGACTAAATCTAACATAAACAATACAACAACAACATAGACCTCAATGTCATGGCAGACATCATCTCTCAATCAATCACAGACACTCACATCAAGCTCATCAATGTATATACAAGATAGTTTTTGAACAAACTCAAGCAGATCAATACTTGATCGCACAACTAGGACAAGCAAAGCAATGTACATAAGCAACAATAACTGAGTAGCCTACAACTAACAATTTAATTCTAGTTCCCTCACAAAAAAGAAGTCATATTTCTCACTTAAATTGATATGCTTTGATTCAACATTTGGGACTGAAAAAATACTCATGCTCAGAGTATAATACCATAGTCTTGCCCCTATATTCATGACCATGACCTTTGGTTAATTGGACTATGGTAACTATTGTACTTTCTTAGCTTGTAACATAGGCTTAGGGGGCTTGGTATTATATTTTTGGAACATAATGACTAATTGCTCTCCTTGAAACTTTACTATTTCACATGCTGTCTTACCAACACTGATATTTTAAACTCATTGATTCCCTTTTCCTATTTCAAACACTTTTGGATGTACTTATTCTAACTTTAAGCTTATTGCCTTTTATGTCTCTCAATTCGTTTTCTTCTCAACTCACATTTTTGGCATCTATTTATTTTTCTCACACACACTTCATATTTTCCCATTTTCATTGTATTATTATGCTTCCTTCCTTATTTTATTGTGATTACCTTGCAACAACCATCCTCAACTAAGGCCATTTTCCTGAGTTGAGCTGCATAATATCCAATCTATGAACAAGGACATCTTTTGATAGCCACCCTTAACTTTAAGCTTTTAGCTTGAGTCGAATGCACAATATTCAAGGAAGGACCAGGGGCAATTTTAAGATTACATAGACAAAATGATTTGGTTACTCAGGTATTTACAAAGAATGGGTATATTTAAGGCTCGAATATTCAGATTAAGGGATACATAATGCATTTGGTCTATCAATTTAGGCTAAGTGAACTAATATGGACAATGACCTATAATCCTTTCCTAACCAACTAACCTACAGTCTCAGTTAGAGTAACAAGGCAAATTCTAGATTGAGACACAATATAAGAATTATGCAGTAACACTCAAACATACTTGAAACTGAATACACTATCAATATAGACTCTCATATTATTTTTTTAATCACAATTAAGCCCTATCTTGTCGGAATGAACACTATCAATCACTGATTCAACATGGTTGCCATCAAAACTACCTAACAAAACATTATTAATCTAAAAAACAAATTGATATCATTTTTCCGTATCAACTAATATATGACACAAATATCAGTATAATATGCTACAAAAACACTTATACATCCAAAATATGTTGGTTCAACAGAAATTAAATGTCCTTAGGCAATGAACATAGGCAAGAAACCTCGCGGACACAAAAATTAGGGTAGATATAGGCCTTGGTTACGAAAACTTAGCTGAGGTCTATAACTACCCACACCCCATAAAAAACACTTGCATTGTCATTAATATTGATAGAACTAAATATAACATATGGGTTAAGAAGGGACATACCTAGGTGCCAGTGTCAATCTATGTCTCACCACCCTCAACCTGCTAGGTGGTCTCTACTGTAGTGGCAGCATGTCCTGAGGCTCCAGCACCCCTCACTAGCTCTTGCTCTTATGTACACTAAACTATCTCATCCTCAATAGAGGGCTCATCTAGCAGCCTCCATATTCTCACTCTCCAGCCTCGCAACATCTTGCTGGGTAATATGATGGTCATCATCATCAGTACGATGCCTCTTCCCAGAGGCTTAGGTTGGGGGATCATCAAAAAATAAATTCACCACCCCTTTAGTAACATTAGGCATAAGAATCACCAATGGTGTTGAAGTCGCTGCCCTCAATCCTTGCAAAGCTATTAGATCTCCATCCATAGAGCTGTGAAGTTCGGAGTCTGAATCGATCTGAGGTGCTCCTTTATGTGCCTCCCAAATGTATCTACACGATCATGAAATAATGTTAATCTCTCCTTAAGTATGGTCATAAAACACTCCTTTACATACTCCTCAGACTCTTCAATGGCCTTGCAAACCCAAGGCCTAATCTGCTTAAATAACTAAGTCAACTGGACTCAGTGCAAACCTGTCTCTAAACTAGATCCTGAATAGACTCCACAAACACGTAGACTATACCTGCTGTATGAGAACCCATAGGTATAACCTCTAGTATAGTGGAGGTGGTAGTAGCAGGACCCATCCTCTCCCCAATATCAAGCTATAGGGGCCTCTTGATCTCAGCACAACGGTAGTAGTGGTGGTGGTAGCCTCAGAATGTAGAGGCTCGATGAATATCTCTGGAAGTCTAATTCTAGAGTGTGATGCCTATTGTGGTGCCACTAGATTCTTGCTAGTCTTTATTAGGTTGGCTTCTTGGGTCCGCTGGACCTCTATCATCATGTTCACATTGGGCAGGATCTCTATCCCTGGCTTTATATATAGTCGATTGATTAAATAAGGGAACGAGATCGATGTGGACCTTCTTAAATCATGCTTATGTATTTCCTCAAGTATACACTGAGTTAAGTCAATCTCATATCTAGAAACGATGCTAGCAACCAAAACTGCCCAATTTGCCATAAGTGTATTATCTACCAAGGTCAGGCAGATCAGCATAAGCATAACAACCTACCAAAACATGCCAGTAAAGTTGAGTGAGGCCTTTATAATAGTTGCAGAATTGGATGCCTAGTTTGTATCCTAGCCCCACTTAGTTATATAGTTGGCAATCTATCTCATCAGAGTAGCCTTTTGAGCCGTGTCTTTCATAAACACTCTTTCCCGAGCCTACCCCTGTCTATACTTGAACCTTGCTATTGTCACAATGGCCTAGTACTTTTAACCAATCAAGAATCTATGAATGGTGGCCTCTAATATATTAGTTGGAACTTCGTGCACTATCATTTGAGTCAATTTGGCTTGTATAAGGGCATTCATCTTCTCAGTATACCTCAATGATGTTAGCAGTATATGCAGCAAAAAACATTCAAACTAATGCTCAAGAAACTTCCTTGATAGTGCTACTAATTAATCTAATCTGTAATGGGCCATGGTGTGACTAAGCATAGGTGCACTATCAAACTCAGATATGACTATTCGTGGCTTCTTAAATATAGTTTGGGCCTATCAGTCCCTATTATCCTACAAGATGTCCTTTTTGTATATATCCTTTATGCCCTTGCCACACTAGCATTTCATCAATCCAGCTACAAGGTCTGGTGAAGGGTGGACCTGTTTGACTCTGTAGACTCTGAACCTGACTCATCATTTGATCCAGAGTCATTTCTATATTGGGAGACTGATCTGGACCCTTCACCAAAGCCTTTCATCTAGATAGAACTGCTCTTCTATTTGCCCCCCACCTCAGACTAGGGGGCTGTGGTGTAGTAGCCGATGGATGGGCTAGCACGATTTGGATGCTGCCCTAGTACATTGTACCTCAATGCCCTAATCTAAATGAATGTTGAGCTACTTAATAGAGGCACTAGCCTTAGAATCTCTAGGCTTATTGTAGAGTCTACTCTGCATAGCCTCGATCACATCATGCTTTGGACGAATGGCCATGGTACCTGATGAAACATCCCATAAATGTGCTTCGAAAATGTCCATAATCATAATTTTCATATATCTCAAAATTCGTGTGTGATATTAAAAATCTGACTTCATATTCTTGATTAGGGGTAAAAATTGAGTGGGAAATGGGTACAATCGAAATTTTAGAGGACTCATAGCGAAAAATAATTTTTGAAAAAATTTAATTTTCAATGGCCATTCGCGCCCTAACCACGACACACCAGGGCGTAGATTAGTGTAGAAGGACCCTTCATGATAGGTCTGCATTGCGTTTGTGATGCGGACCAGTGCAGTTTTCCCCTGTTTTTCTATTTTGACCCAAGGGCATTGGGGTCATAGCCCCTGTCCACTTATGTGTGAAAATACCTATACGTAGCCATGTTTCAACTCTATATCACTCAAGATCCTCTCAAAAACCTCTCCAAGACTTAACCAAATATGTCATTCAAATTTCAAGGGTTTTATGCCTAACTTTGGAACTCAAGGATTCTCTTCAAGCTCCAAGTCCTCTTCAAGCTCAACTTAAGAAAACGTAAGTTTGAGGTATGTAGGTTTCATCCATTGGGTCATTTCACCCATGGAGCCCAATCTTCCTTTTTAAGAAAATTGCATGTTTTCAAGTTGTATCATCTATGAGTATATCTTATTATTAATTTTGATTATAAATTATGTTGGGTTTTTATAAAATGTTGATTGATTATGCATGTCTATCTATTTCAAGCTTATATATTATGAATTGGTTTAGTCTATTGAGACTATGCATGTCTTGAGCTATGAATCTATGATCTATTATAAGATTTGACGATGGATTTCAAGGTGTACTACATGAGGGTTTTACTATATGTTGGTGGGTTGATTTACATTGAGTTTGCTCATATTATTTCACTCTTGAATTGCATAATATTGAACTAGAATTATGAACCCACCAAGTGTTTGATAAAATATGTTGACAAGGATTGTCAAGTTGTTGATGATCTATTACATGGTTTATAAGTCAAGTGATTTTATGGTGATTACGGGCTTTCATATATGCATTAAATTCTTTAAAAGTCTCTATGGTGTTCCATTTAGACCACTCCTTGTTGGGTGGTGACATGCCCAATCATCTTGTTGAGGGGGTGACATACCTCAACCACCTTGTTGGGGGGTGACATGCCCCATCACTATATTGAGAGCTGGATACCTTGATCACCTTGTTAGGGGACGACATGTCCAATCACCACATTGGGGGATGGATACCTCGACCACCTTGTTAAAGGGGGGCTTACATGTCTAATCACCTTATTGAGGGGTGGATACCTCAATCACCTTCTAAGGGGGTGACATGCCTTGGATTCCAATTATTAGTTCGCTTGGTCTATGTTGATTATGGTCTCTTCCCACACATGTAATATATATTTTGCAACTTAATGGTTTACAAACATGTTTTACTTCAAGCATTGATCATGTATGCCATGTTGATATTATACTTATCCATTACTTATGATTATACATTTTGACTATGTTGGCTTATGTTCTGTTGCATTGCATCCTGCATACTTAGTACATTCAGACATACTAATGCATACTCTATGCCTACATATTACCATGTTTAGACTAGAGCACCTCTTGAGCATCCTCCACGTAGCTAGTTTGGTGCTTTGAAGTCAAGCTTTTGTGAGTCCTCAAGTCCGAGGACACTATCTTTACTATTTTTTCTATGTTGAGACTTATTCATGTCGAACAATTATTTTTATGAGAGTGATCCTAGAGAGTGTCTTGGCCCCCACTCCAATCTATGTTAGAGGTTTTATTAGATATTAAGATGTAATTATGCTATGAGTTCGACTCTTGAAATGTTTTATGATTACCAACGACTTCCCTTAGCCCCGTTTTCCTTATTTATATCTCTCGTTGTTGTTATTTTTCTTCCGCGACCAAGGATGTGTGATTAATATGCTAAGAGGCTTGTTTGGGGTTCCTTCGTGTTTCCCATTCGCCGTGTCACTCACATCTAGCTCCTAGGCTTGGGTCGTGACACCTGAAAACACCATAATAAAAGCACACATGAGTCCCCAGAATGCAAAAAAGAGCAAACATTAAACAAAAGTCAACATAGAAAAAGCTACGAAGGCTCACTTACGGGTCGTAGAGTAAATTATGGGCCATAGGAGGCCTTCATAGAAATAGGGTAAAATAGTTGTAGCTACTTGAAATGCATTTATGGACCCCATAACAACCCATAGAATAAATTACTAGTCATGGACTGGTCATAGGTGCAAAGTCAGAAAATTATTTTTGCAGATTTTGGAAACTACAAGCACTATTCAGTGTTGTAGTTTAAACTATGACTTGTAAATAGGTTCGTCCTGTTAACTATTGAAAAATGGAGTTGCAAATTCAAACCTATGAAGGTAAACTATAGTCCATGGATAAAACCATGGGCCATAGAAGAGTTCTATAACTATTGAAAATCAATAACTAATTTCCTAAGTCAATAATTCAATTCCAATACAAGCAATAGTCGACTAAAAACTCAGCTAATTCCTAGTTAAAAATAGAAATAACCACTCATGCACATAGAATGAGTTACGACTACAGGGTATACAAGATTTAGCAAAATCGAAGTTAATTGGCAAGTCAAACATAGTTCAATGATTTCAACAAGCAATCAATACTACCATCCAATCCAAAATTTAAACATAGACAAATTACCATGCTAACCCTCATTTATCAATTTAGTCAGAGATACAAAATATAGAAAAACCACCAGTTGGCTATTTGTCATCACCCTCATACCTTAAAATACCCAACATCATTCAATTCATGCAATTTTACCACCAATTTTATCAAGACAATTCGCTATAGTTCATACCATCAGTGATTGCACAAGGATTATCATCGGTTAGGCATGGATGTGTGTATTCACCATAATTTTAAGGCTAATATTGGCAATCAAACAGTGATAAGCACATTGATTAACTTAATTTTCAGTCTTATACCAATTTTTACGGCAAGAAAGTTAATAAACTCATTCTCTCTGGCTTCTCAACCTAATACATCAAATTCTAAAAAGTACAAAAATGTCAAGAGAATAGATACAGAGTATTGAGTGAAAGGGTGAGAAAATAGCAAAAACTCAAGTAGCTTGGGACCCTAGGGCTTGTCGGAACAGTGTTCTCATGACCAGAGTTTGGCCAGAAAACTTGCCAACAATTATGGTGGTGCTTGGATGTTGGCTGGAAATGGGGACTAAGGGGTAGGGGTTGGTATGCTGTTGAAATTTTAGAGAAAATTAGGGGTAATTTAATTACCCCTATTTTGTTTAATTTTTATCGAGTCATGTAAAATTGGGGTTTTGATCCCATATAACCCCAATTACAGGTCGTATAAAGTTCTATGGCCCGTAAGACTTGGTTTCATGGTTTTAGAATGTCATTTTCGAGGACTTGGCTATTACAACTCCTCCTACGAGTCATAGACTGACCTATGACTCATAGGTTGTGTTCGTAAGTACCCCCAACACTTAGCAAAATTTATAAAATGTTACTTGGAATCCACGAACCCCATTCATAGCCCATAATCTTTTATATGAACCATATAGTTAGTTCATGGTTTGAAGTGCGCAAATTTCCGCTCACTAGAAATGGTTCTATGATCCAAAGGTCATGGTTTAAACTATGAGTCATACACTTACTTGTACAACAAACGTTTCTCACTATTTGTACTAGTTTGTTGCCTTAACCCTGTTCTGCCACATTCTTAGCAAAATGAACTGTTACCCTATAACTTTCCGGCTAGTGTACAAAATATTACAACCAAAACAAAAAAATTAAACTACCTAAGAGTCCAGAAACCAAAACTAACACAAATACATGAAAATTACAACTAATATCTTAGGTTGCCTCCCAAGTAGGTCCCGATTTATTATCACAACACAACTTAGACTACTTGGTTACTCAGACTTCACCAAGTGTCCATACTTCCAACATCTCCATTTCATCAACATTGCCAAAGTATGGTTTGACTCTTTGCCCATTTACTTCGAATCTTGGGCCATTTTTCTTCTATACTACTACAGCCCTATGGTTGAAAACATATGTGCCTTTAAAGTGTCTCAACCATTTGGGCTTGATTTTTCCAGGAAATAATTTGAACCTTGAATTAAAGAGCAAAACTAAGTTTCCTTGTGCAAATTGGGATGCTTAGTGTGATGATTATGAAAAAAGTTCATCCTTGAATTGTATAGGATTGATCTCTCATATGCCCTCACATGAAACTCATCAATTTCGTTGAGTTGGTTTAGTCTTGAGTTAGTCACATTATTCCAATCCAAATTTGGCTTTTTGAGTGCCCACATCGCCTTGTGCTCATGCTCTATATCGAAGTGATAAGAATTACCAAAAACAAGTTGGTAAGAAGACATACCTATGAGAGTCTTAAATGTTATCCTTATGCCCAGAATGCATCATCAAGCGTTCACAACCCACCTGTTCAGTTTGTATTCAGAGTCTTGGATAGAATTTGTTTAATCTCCTTATTAGACACCTCAACCTGACTGCTCGTCTATGGATGGTAAAACATTGCCACTCTACTTCACCTTATGCTTCTCAAGAAAAGCCTTGATCAACCTATTGCAAAAATGGGAACTTGTATAGCTGATGATCGCCCTAGGAGTTCCAAATCAAGAAAATATATTTCTTTTGAGGAATGCTGTGACACGTTTACATTCATTGTTGGAAAGCACCACCACTTCCACCTATTTTCAGACATAGTCCATAATAACCAAAATATATTATTGTTCCCATAAAAACTAATGAACATCCCTACAAAGTCTATCCCCCAAACATCAAATAACTCAATCACTATGATGAGGTTTAGTGTGAGCCCATGCTTTTGGAAAATAATACATTCTCTTTGGTATCTTTGTGGATGGTTGGCCAATAGTAGCCACATTGCAAGATCTTATGCACTGTCCGAATTCCACCATAATGCCCACCTATCAATGATGAATAATAAGCCTAAGAAATGCTCATCATCTCTACCTCAAAATCACAATGATGAATAATTCCATTTTCACAAACACGAAACAAATACGGTTCATCCCTAAAAAACTTCTTCATATAAGACAAAGAGTTACGGTGCTAGTGAGAAGTCAAGTCCAATGGCACAACATCACTAACTAATTAGTTCATATAATCCACAAACCATGGTATCAAATCATGAGATGTTGACAATATTCTCTCAGCAGGGAATGAATCATCAATCTCCATCCTCTCATTGAACTTTGCCTTGGTCTCATCCTTAAGTTTGGATAAGTTGTTGATTCTTTGTCTCCTTTCTGTCAATCAACTCAAAATTAAATTTTTGTAGAAGAAGTAACCATGGAATGAATCTTGGTCTTGCATCCTTCTTTACCATCTAGTACTATAATGCTGAGTGGTCAGTATGTACAATGTCTTTGGTCCCTAAAATATGATCTAAACTTATCCAATGCAAAGACCACTGCAAGCAACTCCTGCTTAGTGATGATGCAATTCTTCTATGCTACATTGAGGGATTTGCTAGTATAGTAAATGGGATGAAGTGTCTTCTCTCTGTGCTATCCTAAACTCACACCAAGTGCAACCCTACTTACATCACACATAATCTTGATGGGCTAAGTCCAATCTAGAAACACTATAATAGGCACTAAAATTAACCTCTGTATGGATCCCTCGAATGCCTTTAGACATGTATCATCAAACACTAACTTGGCATCCTTCTCAAGTAGCCTATACAAGTGATGCACATTCTTTGAGGAGTCATTTGTGAACTGCCTATGGAAGCCGGCATATCCCAAGACACTTCATACACCTTTAATAGAGATAGGTGGAGGAATCTTGTAAATAACGTCAACTTTAGCTCTATTAACCTCTATGCCTTTGATGAGATTTAGTGTCCAATGCAATACCTTCCTTTACCATAAAGTAACTTTTTTGTTAAATTCAGCACAACATGGCATTCTTCACATCTCTAGAGCATATCATACAAATGCCTCAATCAATCATCGAATGAGTCTCCAACCATGCTAAAGTCATCCATAAATACCTCAATAAATTCCTCCACCATTTCTGATAAGATAGACATCATGCATCTCTAAAATATGGCTGGCACATTACTCAATCAGAATGGCATCCTCTTGAATGCAAAGTAGCCATAAAAATATGTAAAAGTCATCTTCACTTAGTCTTCTAAAGCAATAGACATCTAATTCTAGTCCGAATAACCATCAAGAAACATAGTACTAGCCTTTACCTGTGAAGTGATCTTGCATCTAATCAATGAATGGCATAGAGAAGTGATCTTTCTTTATCGACACATCATTCATACAAACCTTCCATCCTATGACTAGTTTCGTAGGACTCAACTCATTGCTAACATTTGGAACCACTATGATACCTCCCTTCTTTGGAATATATTGGACTACACTCCCTCATTCACCATTAACAATTGGATATATCACTCCTGCATCTAACTATTTAATGATTTTTCTACACACAATCTCCTGTATCTGTGGGTTGAGACTTCTTTGATGCTCATACTCAACTTATAATCCTTGACTAGTTGAATCTTGTGAGTGCATATGCTAGGTGGGATGCCAATGATGTTTGCAATCGTCCATCCAATAACCTTTTTAAATCTTTTGAGTATCCAAACTAATCCTTCCACCTATTCATCATTAAGATCTACAACAATAATAACAGGAAAAGTGTTGTTTGTACCTAAAAACATATACCTTAATTGATTTGGAAGAGTTTTCAATGGATGGCCTAGTAAGTGAGGAGTCACGATTTGGCATGTCCAACTAAAGCTTGAGTTAGTGCCTATGATGCCTTAACCATCTCATCATAGTCTGGGATGCTGTCACTCTCAAAGTTTATCAATACAACCTTAAGAGTTTTAACACCCAACGTTTCCTTAATTGGTATCTCTGATTGCACTTCATCAATGCTCTCAATAACAGAGGCAACTTTTAGATCATTAGGTCTTTTTAATAACCAACAAATATTGAAGACAACTTCTTTGTCATTCAATCTGAACTCTAGTTAACCCAACTCTATATACACTAGTGCTCTCCTAAAGGCTGGGAAGGGTCTTCCGAACATGATTGGAACATCAAAGTCAACTTCACAATCAAGTATCATGAAATTTGTAGGAAATATGAAATTGTCGACTTAAACTAGAACATCATAGAGTATCTCCACGGATTATTTCAAAATCCTATCTGCCATTAACAACTACATTATAGTCAATGCGGGGGCTCCCAAGGCCAACTACTTGAACATTGCAAGAGGCAGTAAGTTTATGTTGGCTCCTAAATCACATTACACCTTTGCAGACTTGAAGACACTAATGGTGCAAGGTATGGCGAATGCTATGGGATTCTCCTTTTTCTACACTAAGGACCTTATCGTAATCGCTCCATAATGGTAAAGTCATGAGAAAGCTCTTGACTCACCATCCACTTTTTAGTCACTAGGTCCTTCACAAACTTAGCATACCATGACATTTCCTTTCATGCATTAATAAGTGGGAGATTGATAGAAAGCTACTTCAATATGGAGATGAAATTCTGAAGCTTCCCCTCGTCATTCTTTTTCTTGAGTCTCTAAGAGAAAGGTGGTGGAGGCCTAGGTATGGGTTTCAACTTCCTTGATGGTACCACTTCGTCGTTCACCGTATCCTTGGCCTTGTCATTCCTAAATTCAACATCCTTGCTCTCTATAGTCTTCTTATGAACCGCATCATCAACCATCGACATTGGTAGGTCGATTGCCTGCTTACCACCCCGTGTAGTCACTGTCATGCACTGCCCATCATTCTTCAAATTTTGTGTTGTATTGCTTGGAAATCCTTCTGGTACGGGTTCAATGTGTTGAATCTGACCAAATTGCTGCTCCAACTACTTAATAACCATAAAATAAGACTTAATCTTCTAATTAAAACTTGATATGTCAGTTTTTGTCCACTTTGAGGTCTTATCTTGTGAACCAGCCTTCTTAAAAACCTCGTCAAATATCTCCTCAATGCTTTAATTACCAGCTCCAGAATCATAATTTTTGTGATGGCACATATGGTTCACTTCTATACTTATTTTTGCAACCCCAATCACCATCTTGATCTTATCCCCTATTTTTGCTATAGTATCCACCTTATTGTCCCTGTATGCATTATCCCTGTTATAGTTTTGACCTCGATTACTTTGACCTTAGTGCTAATAGTACTGATTGGACTCTTGGGTGTTGGTCTGAAGACCCCTCATCTGATCAATCACAAAGCAAGTATCCTCCTCATATATTGGTGCTTTAGGTGGTTGATGACCGACTATATTCACCCTTTCTCAATTCTTCTTCATTGATGTGCTACCAAAATATGACACTTTTGATGCTTTAAACTTGGAATTGTATGTTCTCAAGGCGAAGTTAGTAGGTTTAATAAGTTTTGTATTAACTTTGCAGGACTTCAAGAATCAAGATGTTTTTGGTCTAAGTTATATCAATTTGCAAACTTTTGGGGTGTTATGAGGCTTTCTACGAGCCGTGGTTCATTCCACAAGCCATAACTCAATTTCATGGGTTGGATCCAGTAAAAGGATAATTTTTAGAAGTTGAAGATATGTGTGCGGATGGGTTGCAGAAAATTTGATGACCCATATACCTTTTCGTGTTTTCAATATCAAAAAATGTACATAAGTTCTGAATTGTTACAAGATGAAGGCTCTGACGAGTCATAACTCACATGATGGGTCGTACACTAGTTCGTCCCTTAAGGATCACAGATTTTGAAGAATTATTGAAGAGATACAAGAAGAAACCTCTAATAGACCATAAGTTAGAAGATAGTCCGTAGGAAGGGTTCGTATATTAAGGACATATTTAAGTACTACAGTCTACTAAGGCCATTCTTGGGCTACGATTTCATCTATGACCCCTAACTCTGTTCGACTAAGTTCTCGATTATAGTTTTGTTATTTTGTTTAGAATTTGGTTTCTACTTACTATAAACAGGGTTTTAGTTTTTTTTAGACAAAGAGAGAAGTTAGAATATCCAAAACTTGTTACCTGAGATTATTACTTTGTTCTTATGGATTACCTTTGGCATTACATTTGGGTTATAATATAGTGAATTCTGTGAAGATTCCAGAGTTTGTGTTCTTCAATTCATCATTGTAAGCATTTAATTATGCAAATCCATAACATAATTCTTTCATCTACATTGAACATGAGTAGCTAAATCCACAACTAAGATTGTGGGAACCATGAATAACTAATGAAGTAAAAATTGAATAATTTGTAATCCTTGGAAGGTGTGGATGCATGTATTATTTATCTCTTTATTTTGAATACTTTTTAATGGTTGCAAATGTTAGAACTCGCCTTATTCTTACTTATTGGAAGGGGTTAATGAATGAGAAAAAGGATAAAATAATAAGATTCGACCTGATTACACTCGTCTAATTAACCTAAACAGATCAAAGGATAGTTGTACTGGGACAAGGTAAGGGTAGTAATTTGACACCTCAGGGATGGATTAAATTATATGGTAAAATTTTCCTAGTGCCTGGATGAAAGGACTAGGTGAACATAACTTACTAGTTCTGCATGCTGTATAGTAAAAAATGTTAGAATTATTTGGCTACACTGAGTTAGGAATTCATGTTGAACATAATACCCTAGTTGATCCTCTCATTAATTTCACAACACTTGTACTTGACTGTTTGATTCAAGTTTAGGTTTATTTATTACATTTTATCAAACCCCCTTTCCTGAAATAAGTAGATTAATTCATAATAATTTCTTTAATTAATCCAAGTCTTGACCTTATTTTCATGGAATCGACCATAACTATTAATAGGTTCTCTATTTGACCAGCGACCACTTATACCTTGATGGGGAGGTGTAGTTTAGGCGTGATCAAATTTTGGAGCCTTTGCTAGGAATACAACTTTTAAATAGGTTTAATTAGAGTGATTTATGAGTAATAATCCTTATTTTTCTTATTTAACATTTTTCTTGTTTTTATTTTCTTTTAGCATACAAGTTTATTATATGCCAATACTCATAGTCGAGGCATCCCTTTGAGTCCATTTGATCCAGAGATCCAGAAAATATTATGAAGAATGGCCCATGAAAAATGCAAATAATGCTGCAAACCTTGCATATCTGAATGATGACCCACCACCACTTGAGCATGTCAATCTACCAGTACAAGGTCAATAAGAAGCTACTAAGTCATGTCGCTCAAACAGTACCTCTCACTTTGAGGATAAAGCGATCATCAATAGTAAAAAACCTAACTAAGGTTAGGGTCAAATTCCAAGGAAATATGTGGCTTTACTACTTTGATTCACCAATAATTAATTCATATATTAAACAACTCAATTGTCAAGGAAGGGGTTCTTTTTGCAATGACAGATAGGAAATTAAACTAAACTACTAAAACAGAGAGACAATCAAATTAGAGAGCAACTTGGAAAATTGTGTTTCCTATGATTCACTAACTTAAATACCCTGGGTACCACAAAATAAATTAGGACATTGCATGCAGATAGTAACTTATGCTCTTCTAACCTAGGCAAACGTGAAGGTTGAATTTCACTATGCCACTTGGCCAACTATCATATTGTGCCAAACTAACTGTTACCCATTGTCTCAGTCATCCTCTCCTTGGACAGGTTTGGTTGATTAGATGACAAGAAATCAATCCAATTATATCATTCAGTTCCTTTTCCTATTCATCACTACCTTGATTGGGATTATGACACTAGGCGGGGTTCAATGTTGGTCACCGTCAAACAACAAGCAAAATGAAAGAAAATGGATCATACATATAAATACCTAACTTAAGAAGTGCAAATAATCCAGATTTAGTATGTTAGCTACTTATGGTTCCCACACCCCTAAGTTGTGGGGTTTAGCCACTCGTAGCTTAGGCAAATAAATCAATAATGAATAAAGAAGACATGGTAGATTTCTTACCCAAGAAAATTGAAGAACTAGAATCACAAGCTTAAATGTTGAAGATAACCCACAAGTGATCCTAATCTCCAAATTTGAGTCTCCAAAGATAAATCCTAAAATTCTACTCTGGAAACTCTCCAAAATCTATGTACCCTCCGAATAATAAATTAAATTTTTTCCCTAAAATCCTAAAATATATTATTTATATTATTTATAAAAAGGTCCTTAAAATAATTAGAAAATCTGGTTAGCATCTGCTATGACTCACAGTTACGACTCGTAGGGTATCCTATGAGTTGTAGTCAGGCTTGCATTGTTAACACTTGATATTTTGGACTTCATTGCTATGATACACCTCTACGAGTCGTAGTCTAGTTTATGACATATAGTGCCTTTTTATAGTCCACATTTACATTTCTTGGTCCAATTTTGATTGACGCTGTCGATTACTATTAAGTCATCCTCTATGAGTAATAGAAGGGACTACGACTCGCACCTTGAGCTTGTATGACTAAACCTAAAATTTTTAGATTTTGTTTTTGAACACTATTAACTGATACGATACAGCCTCTACGACTCGTAGTAGGGTATATAGGTCTTGAAAATCAACAAAATCTGTAACTTTTCCCAAAATCAAGCCAACTTGTAATTTCGGCACAAATAAAAACAAAAAAAATGCATGAAAACTATAAAAAGTCACATTGAGAACACAAAATCTCCCATGTTTTAGGCATTAAATGTGCTATATTTTGGCCGTACATCACTAATTCATGTAATTCATATAGGCTTGACCCTATGGCAGTAAATGCCACCAGAGCTATCATGTCACCACATCTACTAGAGGATACTAAGATTGATCGTGTTGAGTTGGTTAGTTTAGATGTTGCAATATGGAGGGTTATTCATGGGCTAACCATCATAGGATTTGTATAACCATCTACACAATCTTGTTTTCATCTTCAAGAGCATGATGAAAAATCAAAATCTGTCCATAAATGTTGTTAGGCTCCATTTTTTCTCATTATCTCTCATAGGCGAAACGATAGAATAGTTAGCCAAGCTTTCATAAAGTTCTATCACTAATTGGGTGAAATGACCCAAAAAAGTGTCCAAAAATGTCTCTGAAGTGTTTAAATTCGTAATTTTTATATGTCTCAAAATTTGTGCATGATATCAAAAATTCGACTTCATATTTGTGATCAATGGGAAAAATTGAGTGGGGAATGGGTCTAACCCCAATATTATAGCAACAGTATCAAAATTAAAAAGTCCAAAAATGCAATTTCCAGTGAGCAATGTGCGCCACTAGAATGACGCGGCTGGGGTGCGCCACAGTGTTAATTTTTGTCCAGTTATTTTATCTCGGTCTATGGCTTTTGGATCTTGGGTCTAAGTCTTCCTATACGTGAAAATACCCATACTTAGCAATATTTTAACACCATATCATACAAGGCATTCCCCAATACTCTCTCAAACACTTAGACAAATATTTTACTCAAAATTCAAGTGCCAAATCTCCTTACGGATCTAAAGGAATTCATTCAAGCTTCAAGTTCTCGATCCAATCTTCATTAAGGAATTCTCTAAAGCTAAGGTATGTGGGTTTCAACCATTGGGTCCTCTCACCCAAGGTGCCCAACCTTCCTTTTTACACAAATTGCATGTTTCTAAGTTGATTTACTTATAGGTCTTACTTACTATGAATTTGACTATGAATTATGTTAGGGTTTAATAAACTTGTGACTGTTTAAGCATATTTTAAGCTATGAATCTATGATCCATTTTGAGATTTGATGAAGGGTTTCAATGTATATTAAATAAGGGTATTACCAAGTGTTAGTGGGTTGATTTACTTCAAGTTTTCTTGCATGATTTCACCCTTGAATTGCATGATTTTATACTTGTATTACACACCCACTAAGTATTTGACAAAATGTTCGGTCAATGTTTTCTCTAGTTGTTTAAGGACTAATGTATGGTATATGAGTTAAGTGACTTTATAATGATGAAAGAGATGTGTAAATGTGTTGATTTCATAAATGGTGTCCATAGCATTGGAAGTTGATCAACTGCCTTGTTCAGGGGGTAGTAGGTTCGAAATACTATGTTGGGGGTTATATACCTCAATTGACTAGCTCAAGGGGAGGGGGGTAGGCCCGTGCAACCATGTTAGGAGGTTTATACCTCAATTGCCTCGTCAAGGAGGTGGTAAGCCTTGGTTACTAATGATAGTCTCTTACTATACATGTAAAATGTTCTATGTAAGCATGTTTCACTATAAGGATTATTCATGCATGCCATATCGCTATATGCTCATTTCATTCCTAAATATGCATTTCAATTATGTTGCCTATTTCTTGTTGCATTGCATCCTACATACTTAGTACATTCAAACATACTAATGCATACTCTATGCCTATATGATGTTACGATGTTGGAACCGGAGCTCCACTTGATCATCTTACTCCTCCATGTGGCTAGTAGGATTTCTCTTAAAGCAAGTTGATGCATCGTCAACTCTGAGGGCATACTTCCTCGATTCATGCTATGTGTTGACTCTTATTATGTTGGATACTTATGGCTATGAGGGTGAGCATGAAGATTGTCTTGGGTGCCATTCCATTCTATGTATTAGAGGTGTTGTTGGACAAATTATGTAGTGATGATATGAGCCTTGAATCTTTTGATGTTTATGTTATGAAAGTCTTCCATTAGTCCTTTTACCCTTATTTCTACTATTTTATTGTTGTTTAATTGCTTTCGTGACCAAGAATGTGCAATGATATGTTAAGAGGCTTGCTTGGGGTCACTTCGGGTTCCCCATTTGCCGTGTCATGTCTAAGCCCTAGGCTTGGGTCATGACAAACTTAGTATCAGAGTACTAGATTGTTAATGGTCCTCGACATGCAACATATCGCGTCGATTGGAGCCTTATTTATGGTTGTGTTGTACACCACAACTATAAGTAAGTGGCTATGAGACATTTTACGAAATGTTTCCCTTCTTCTGGGTCTGTGTCATGCTATAGAAGTTAGGTAATGTTTCCCCTCTAAGGAATGTTTTTTGCCATTTGTAGATCATGTCTAATGCAAGAGGAAGAAGAACTCACACTCCGGAGGAACAACCAACTCATGAAGAACTCTAGGATGTTCTTCTCACTTTGCTAGCTCAAGCCATGGCAAACCAAGTCAATCAACTGGTCCAAGCCCCTCATTCTCCTACTTTGGCATCTTGGGTGAGCGACTTTATGAGGATAAACCTGCCAGAGTTCTATGGGTCTAAGGTGGATGAGGATCCCTAAGAATTTGTGGATGAGGTGTACAAAGTGTTGGTTATTGTGGATGTGAGATCAGAAGAGAAGGTGACGTTGGCGGCTTACTAATTCAAGGGGATAGATCAAATTTTGTATGCTCAATGGAAGGATGAGAAGGGGGTAAACCATATGATTCTTTGGGAGGAGTTTAATGAGGCTTTCCTTATTCGATTCTTCCTTCTTGAGCTTAGGGAGGCCAAAATAATGGAGTTCAGAAATTTGAAGCAAGGATCGATGAGTGTGAGGGAGTATGCTCATAAGTTAAACCAACTTTCAAAATATGCTCCACACATAGTTGCTGACCCAAGGTCTGGGATGAACAAGTTTGTGATGGGTGTATCTGATATGGCAAATGAGGAGTGCCGGGCTGCTATGTTGATTAGTGATAGGATTTGTCCCGCTTGATGTCTTATGTCAAATAATTGAATGGGGAGAAATTGAGAAAGAAAAGGGAAAATAAGGCCAAGAGGTCCTGTTTTGAAGAAAGGCTCCAAAGTCCCAAGGGTAGTCAATTTCATCAAAGTCTAGGGTCGTCCAAAGCTACTAATGGAAGGCTTGTCAAAGAATACCCAAGGGCCCATTGTAATGGTGGTGTGGTGCCTAATGCTATGTGTCCAAAATGTTGTAAGGGTCATGGTGGCCCATGCTTGAGGTATACTAGTGCTTTTTATGGTTGTAGGGAAGTAGGGCATAAGATGATTGATTATCCAGGTAACTGAAACAATGGAAAGGATATTTGTCCACAAAGGCCGGGGTGCTAATGCGGTTCCTTTGGGAAGAGAAGGCCAACAAGGTGGTGCCCCAAGGCATAATTGGTTCTATGCACTCTAAGGGAGATAAGGGGTTGATGAGGTGCCTGATGTCATCACTGGTATATTAAAAGTCTTTGATCTTGATGTGTATGCATTAATAGACTTGGGTGCCACTCTTTCTTTTGTTATTGCTTTTGTTGCCAAAAAGTTTCATTTTGAGCCCGAATTGTTGTGTGAGTCTTATGAGGTGTCTACTCCCATTGGTTCATCTATTGTTGTTAGAAAGGTTTATAGAAATTACCCCATTTGCATCTTGCATAAAATATTACCTTGTGATCTTGTTGAGCTATATATGGTGGATTTGATTTCATTCTTGGGATGGATTGATTGCATGCATATTATGCCTCTAACGATTGTGGAACCTATAGGGTCGAGTTCCAATTCCCAAATGAACCTGTCCTTGAGTGGAAGAGTGTGGTCAAAGGTAGGTTTATCTCTTGTAGTAAAGCCCAAAAGTTGATCTTTCAGGGTGTATTTATCATCTTGTGAGGGTTAGGATATGGAGTCCAAAGTCCTTTCTGTAGAGTCGGTTCTGATTATAAATAGTTCCTTGGTATCTATCCTAGTGATCTTCCCAATGTTCCTCTGGAAAGTGCAATAGATTTTGGTATAGACCTCTTTTTCGATACTCAACCAATTTCTATTCCCCTTTACCATATGGCCCGATGGAGTTAAAGGTGTTGAAGGAGTAATTGTGAGATTTATTGGAAAAAAGGTTTTATTAGGCCTAGCCAATCACCTTGGGGTGCACCGATGTTATTTATGACAAAGAAAATAGGTCCCGTAGTATGTGTGTTGACTACCGGTAACTAAATAGAGTCACCATCAATAATAAGTATCCTCTACCAAGGATTGATGATTTATTTGACCAACTTCAAGGGGCTAGTCACTTCTCTAAGATTGATCTTCGGTCCAAGTAACATCAAGTGACGACCTTCTAGACTAGGTATGGGCATTATGAATTTGTGGTTATATCTTTTGGGTTCACTAATGCACTAACTATCTTCATGGATCTTTTGAATTGGATCTTTAAATCTTATCTTGATTTGTTTGTTGTGGTTTTCATCGATGATATTTTGATCTACACTCATAGCGAGGAGGAGCATATGGGTCATTTCAGGGTGATGGTACAAAAATTGAGGAAAGAGAAGTTGTATGCTAAGTACGAAAAGTGTGAATTTTGATTGAAAGAGGTTGCCTTTCTAGGTCATATGGTGTCGGGGGATGGTATTAAGGTGGATCCTAAAAAGATAGAAGTGATTAGAAATTAGCCTAGATCTTTGACCCCATTGGACATTAGAAGCTTCTTGGGCAATGTCGGTTACTACTAGAGGATTGTGAATCAGTTCTCTTCTATTGCTTCTCGTATGACTAAGTTGACCAAAAAGAAGACTAAGTTTGTGTGGTCCGAGGAGTATGAAAAGAGTTTCCAAACCTTCAAGGATAAGCTTGTCTACGCTCCTATCTTGTCTCTATTGGAAGGGTTGGTTGTGTGTTGTGATGCCTCTCGGATTGGTTTGGGTTTTATTTTGATGCCAAATGGTAAGGTGATAGCCTGTGCTTCTAGACAACTCAAAGTGCAAGAAACGAATTATCCTACTTATGATCTTGAATTGGACGCCATAGTATTTACTTTGAAAATTTGATATCATTATTTATATGGAGTGCATGTTGATATGTTTACCAATCATATGAGTCTCCAATATGTGTTCACTCAAAAGGATCTCAATATGAGGCAACGGAGGTGGTTAGAACTTCTTAAGGATTATGATATGAGTGTGCATTATCTCCCTGGTAAGGCTAATGTTGTGGCTAATGCTTTGAGTAGGGTGTCTATGGGTAGCCTAACTCACGTTGATGATGGGGGCAAAGAAGTGGGTAGGGAGGTTAATTAGTTGGCTAGATTGGGGGTTAGGTTGGAAGAGGTTGATAATGGTGGTATTGTGGTTGTTGATGGTTCAAAATCTTCATTGGTTGATGAGGTAAAAGTAAACAAGATCTTGACCCCTCCTTGCTAGAATTGAAGGCCTTGGTGAGAGAGGGCAAGGTGGAGGTTTTCTCCTAAGTGGGAGATGGTTCCCTTAGGTACCAAGGTAGATTGTGTGTGCTAAATGTGGTTAATTTGAGAGAATTGATCTTGAAGGAGGCCCATACCTATTCTATTCACCCCGGTTCTACAAAAATGTGTAGAGATTTGAGGGAGGTGTATTGGTGGGGTGGTATGAAGGAGACATTGCCAAGTTCATATCCGAGTGCCACAATTGCCAACAAGTGAAAGCCAAACATCAAAGGTCAGGTGCCTAGCCCAAGATATAGAGATTCCAACTTGGAAGTGGGAACAGATCAACATGGATTTCATTTTTGGGTTGCCTAAAACTAGGAAGCATTTTTATGCTATTTGGATTGTTGTGGATAGAATGACAAAGTCGACTTACTTCTTACCGGTCAAAACTACTTATGGTGCCAAATATTATGCCAAGTTGTATATATATGAGTTGGCTAGATTGCATGGGGTACCCTTGTCTATCATTTCGGATCGGGGTGCTTAATTCACTTCTCATTTTTTGAGGTCCTTCCAAAGAGGTCTTTGTACCAAGGTCAAGCTTATCACGACTTTTCATTCTCAAATGAATGGTCAAGCTGAGAGGACTATCCAAACTCTTGAAGTTATGCTTAGAGATTGTGTTTGGAGTTTAAGGATAGTTGGGATGAACATCTCCACTCATTGAATTTGCTTACAACAATAGGCACCACTCAAGCATTGGTATGGCTCCCTTCGAAGCTCTTTATGGTAGGCATTATAGATCCCCAGTTAAGTGGTTTGAAGTGATGGAAATGGCTTTGCTAGGTCCGAATTTAGTCATGGAGGCCTTTGAGAAGGTGAGGTTGATAAGAGAGAGATTGAAAATAGCCCAAAGTAGCCAAAAGTCCTACTCCGATATGAGGAGAAGAGATTTTTAGTTTAAGGTTGGTGATTGGGTTTACTTAAAAGTCTCACCCATGAAGGGTGTGGTCCAATTTGGCAAGAAAGGGAAGTTAAGCCCAAGGATTATGGGTCTTTATAAAGTGTTGAGGAGAGTGGGTAAGATTGCTTATGAGTTTGAATTGCCTATGAAGATGAATATGGTTCATTCGGTCTTCCATGTGTCGATGTTGAGAAAGTGTGTGGATGACCAAGTGGTATAGTGCCCTTGGATATTATGGGAATCGTAGAAGATAATTTGACTTATGAGGAGGTCTCGGTTGATATTCTGGATAGACAAGTGCAGAGGTTGTGAAATAAAGATGTAGCTTTCATCAAGGTTTTTTGGAGGAACCAACGAGTTGTAAGTGCCACATGGGAAATCGAGGTGGACATAAGAAAGTAATATCCATATCTCTTCCACTCTACTCAAATCGAAGGTTCTAATTAAGTCCTCTATATGATTTCAAGTCTTAAGTTTCATCCCTTATATCATTTTGCATGCATTCATGTTTATGTTAACAAGTTTATGGTGATTTTTGGTTCTTATGTTGATATCTTTTTGAAATGATGTCTAATGCATTTATTGCTTTCACGTTGGGCTGAAATCTTCATGATTACTCTTTTATGCACATTTTTTTGATGTTCAATGTTCCCAAGGGGGAGATATTGAAACACCCCCAAAATGTGCTTCGAAAATGCCCATAATCGTAATTTCCATATATCTCAAAATTCATATGTGATATCCAAAATACAACTTCATATTTTTGATCGGGGGGTAAAATTAAGTGAGAAATGGGTATAACCCAGTTTTTAGAGGATCCATAGTGAAAGATAATTTTTGCTAATTTTCGATTTTTAGTGGCCATTCGCGCCCTGACCGTGACGTGCTAGGGGCGCGAATTAGTGTTGGAATGAAGTTCGTGTCTAGTCCACATCACACTAAGTGCATGGATCAGTGTATTAATTTTTCTTGGTTAGTCTATCTCGGCCAAGGGCATTGGGTCATAGCCCCATGCTCATTTACGTGTGAAAAGACCAATACTTAGCCATTTTTCAACTCTATATTACTCAAGAAACTCTCAAAAACCTCTCTAAGACTTAATCAAATATCTCATTCTAATTGCAAGGATTTCAAGCCTAACTTTGGAACTCAAAGATTCACTTCAAGATCCAAGTTCTCTTCAAACTCATCTCAAGAAAACCCAAGTTTGAGGTATGTGGGTTTCATCCATTGGGTCCTTCCCCCCATAGAGCCCAATCTCTCTTTTCATGAAAATTACATGTTTTTAAGTTGTATCATCTATAGCTATCTCTTATTATGGATTTTGATTATAAATTATGTTGGGATTTTATGAAATGTAGATTGATTATGCATGTCTATCTATTCAAGCTTATATTATGAATTGATTTTGTCTAATGAGTCTATGTATGTTTTGAGCTATGAAACTATGTTTAATTATGAGATTTGATGATGGATTTCAAGGTATCTTACATAAGAGTTTTACTATATGTTAGTGGGTTGATTTACATTGAGTTTTATCATATTTTTTCACTTTTCAGTTGCATGATTTTGAACTAGTATTATGAACCCACCAAGTGTTTGATAAAATGTCTTTACAAGGATTCTCAAGTTATTGATGATCTATTACACAATTTATAAGTCAAGTGACTTTATGATGATTAAGGGCTTGCATGTATGCATTGAATTCATGAAATATATCTATGGTGTTGCAAGTAGACCATACCTTGCTAGGTGGTGACATGCCTCAAACACTTTGTTGGGGGGTGACATGGCCAATCACCATGTTGAGAGGGGGTGGGGTGGATAACTCAATCACCTTGTTGGGGGATGACATGGCCAATCACCATATTGGGGGATGGATACCTCAATCACCGGGGGTGACATGCTCAATCACCATTTTGAGGGGTGGATACCTCGACTACCTTGTTGGGGGGTTGACATTCCCAATCATCATGTTGAGGGGTGGATACCTTAATCACTTTGTTGGGCGAGGGGGGACATGCCCAATCACCTTGTTAGGGGAAGGATACCTCAATCACCTTTCAAGGGTGTGACATGCCTTGGATTTTAAGTAATAGTTCGCTTGATCTATGTTGGCTATGGTCTCTTCACACACATGTAATATATAGTTTGCGAGCTATGTGATTTAGAAGTATGTTTCACTTCAGGAAATGATCATGCATGCCATATTGATATTATAATTATCTATTATTTATGATTATGCATTTTGACTATGTTGGCTTATGTCTTGTTGCATTGCATCCTACATACTTAGTACATTCAAATATACTAACTCATACTTTATGCCTATATGATATTACTGTGTACTTGCCGGAGCACCTCTTGGTCGTCCTCCACGTGTCTAGTTCGGTGCTTTGGAGTTAAACTTTGGTAAGTTCTCAAGTCCGAGGACACTATCTTTACTACTCTTGCTATGTTGAGGCTTATTCATGTTCAACACTTATTATTACGAGGGTGAGCCTAGAAGTATCTTGGCCCCCGCTCCAATCTATATTTGAGGTGTTGTTGGATATTAAGATGTAATTATGCTATGACTTCGACTGTTGAAATGTTCTATGATTACCAAAGACTTCGGTTAGCCTTGTTTGCCTTATTTATATCTATTATTGTTATTATTTTGCTTCCGCGACTAAGGATTTGTGATTGATAGTCTAAAAGGCTTGTTTGGGGTTCCTTTGGATTCCCTATTCCCGTGTCAACTCTAGGCCCTAGGTTTAGGTCGTGGTAGTCACTGTGTGATATTCACCGAACCAACTATGCATATTTCTGTGTTTGCCTCTATCTTTAAGTGTTGCCTATCATCCACTAGATTCAAAATCATGTTTATGTTAGTTCTTATAACTCAAACATTTCGAGATCATATGCAGTTAATAAAAAAGTTCATCATTATCTAGTTTTTAAGTTGTAAAATTATTTTCATATGAAAACCTCCTAGTGACAGTGATAGTAAGTTTTACCTCCCCCCGATAACAGTGGAAACAAGTTTTATTCATCTATTTAATTAGTATACAATGGAAATAAGCATTCCAAGATCATTATCATTACCCTCCATTGTGTCGAATGTAATGTTGGCTTTCCTATCTCTTCTTTAGTTAGCACAAGCTCTTGTACTGACCCTCCAAGATCTCTATTATAGTGTTATCATTGACATTAATCAATTTTTTCTTAAGAGTAACTGAACATGAGAAACCAATGTGAGGTTTTGCTTTAGTGCCATGAGATTTACTAATGTAAAAAAACCTAGGACTAATATAAACGCAAAACATTTTACTTTATTCGTGTTCTTTAGATTTGTTTACTAACATGTGTTATGAGTACATTAATTTGGTATTTTAACATTTGAGAAATTAACTGACTAATTTTTTGTTAAATAAAATATATTATTACAACGAAGGTTGTCCTACCAGACGTCTGATTGCTCAATGTGATCGTGTTACTGGAAAGTAATAAGGACTATTTAAGAAATATGAAGGTATTCCATAACTTAACGCATCATTCTTTAAACATTATATGGATAGATTCTTGCTCATTTCTATTGACTATCTGATGAAAATTTATTACTGGCTGATCTCATATTATGCAGTTGAAAATCTTAAATATTGTTCAAGTCATAGAACTGTTGGTATAGAATGTTGTCTATATGCAGACTGTCAGGAAATATGATTACCCAAGGAACTTGAATTGTTCAAGTTGTGTGTTACCTATAAACAATTTTCTTATGCTGTATATTTTTAATTTTCTTATTTTATTTTTTCTGGCTTTAATTAATTTCTTTTGGCCAATTTTAAGTTTCGTGTGGAACTTATGAACTAACATTTTCTGGTAGAATGAATTTTACTACATATATATAATTTCAATTTATTGGGCATATATGTGCTTGCATGGGCATATTACATCTAGTATCATTATAAAAAAGTTTTCTTATTTTATTTTTTCTGGCTTTAATTAATTTCTTTTGGCCAATTTTAAGTTTCATTTGGAACTTATGAACTAACGTTTTTTGGTAGAATGAGTTTTACTACATATATATAATTTCAATTTATTGGGCATATATGTGCTTGCATGGGCATATTACATCTAGTATCATTAATAACAACAATAACAACATACCCAGTGAAATCCCACAAGTGGGGTCTGGGGAGGGTAACTTGTACGCAGACCTTACCGC
>JAOTQJ010158831.1:0-28767 GCA_025642045.1 Solanum sejunctum | reverse complement strand
AAGTGGAGATTCAGTATAAGTGTTTGTCTCGGTGTCCTATCGGCACCATTCACGGCCCCTGGGTTGGGTCGTGACAACAATTGCCAATAAGTCAAAGCGAAACATTAAAGGGTGGGTGGTGCTCAATTCATGAGTTGGTTAGATTGCATGGGGTACCTTTGTCTACCATTATGGACCGTGGTGCTCAATTCAATTCTTACTTTTGGAGGTCATTCCAAAGAGGTCTTGATACCAAGGATTTGGTTAGCATGGCTTTTCACCCTTATCTAGGGGTCGTAGATCACTCAACGAATGGTAGATGGCCCTTGTGGTTTCTTCTAATGATTGTTCTTAGTCATTTTCCTAGTTTTCTCTATGCATCTTCTCAGTGCCAGAAGATGCTCAAACATGTCATCAATCCTTGAAGTGGGGTACTTATTCTTGGTTGTCACCTTACTCAACTAGACATAGTCAATACACATTCTAAGGGAACCATCCATCTTTTCTCAAGTGCATTTTGTGGCTAATATGTGGAAGTGAAAGATTGGATGTTAGATTTTGATGTTATTAAACACATATTGTGAAAAACAATTCTTGTGTTCTACACCCAAATAGAAAACAAAGAAACATTTATATATGTTGGTGATTCTAGAACTAATGAAGTTCTTATAATGAAAAATTTGTAACAACTAATAAAATTACCAAAATATCCTTAGAGGAGAGATGTGCGCATAATGCATCTTCTCATCTTTTGTGGGAAAAACTAAGGTTGTACTGCGTTCAACATGAAAAATTGAGTAGGAAAGTGGTCTTGGTTGATTTTTAGAGCAATCAGATAAAAAAAAAAATTTTGATGTGAAAGTAATTTCCAGCGAGGGTGCGTGAATGGTGTGCGATACGCGCTTGCCGCAAATTAACACTTAATTTTGTTCCAACACATTTCTATGGGATTAGAAAACTTATTTGTAGAATTTTTGATGGAAAAATAACTAAATACAGCAAGGTCTACATCATGGACCCCTTTTTCTGAGGTGGAAGTTTATTTTGTTATTTTCTGAGGGGCATTCTAGACCTTTACCAATCCTCCTAAACTTAAACCATTATTAGACAGATCCTTTTCTAAAATCATTTTAAAGCCTCTTCGCCACAAATTAGATTAGAGTTCTTGAGAGAAAAAGAGAAGAAGCAACGGTTCCTAAAGGCGGGGTCAAATCCTTGTGGAGAATTACTTCATTCTTCAATTTTTGGTGTGTAAGGCTACCTAAAGCATTGGATTGAGTTCTTCCATGCACCCTTTCATTTATTTGAGTTAAGATTCATGAGTAATAGTTGAATAATGTAACCTTGTGATCTTGAGTTCTAAGTTTTTATACATGTCTGAGTCTTCATGGATGTATGTGAGTAAATTTATGAGTTGCATTGTTGAAATCAAGAAATAGAATCTTAATTATATGCTTGATATCCTACCCCTAAAACTTATTACTTTCCTTGCATGCTAATTGAATTAAGATTATGAATAAGATTTTCTAACCTTAGTAAGTTGAACTTGAGAATTACATTTTCTTGTTTCATATATGCTTGTGATGACTACCTATTATCTCTTATGTTTGAGCATGGATGATATGATGTTACTTGACCATAATTAGTGAAGTGTCTGGCATAATATAAGTTAGAGTCTTGAGTTACATTACGTTGAGTTCCAATTCTGAGTTATGAAGTTATTTGAGAAAGTTGATGTTGAGATGATTTAAGATGAGTTTGACTTGATGTTAATGAGCATATTTTAGTCTTGGAAGGAGTATTGAGCATTGAGTTAGGTTAGAGAAATCACCCTAGAACTACGTTCCCTGTGTAGGATGGTCATGCAGTTAACTCTGATTGCCATGTCCCAATAAATGGACACTCTATTAGGATCCCATAGAGAAGGAGAGGTTGACGTCCTTTACTTAGGTAAGTTTAGGACGAGCATGGTAACGACATCGGTATCGTTCTGCTTCACCAAAACTCATATTTGTGGAGAGTTATGTCAATTATAGAAACTTTCAAGCTACACTTAAGTTAACATAACATGACTTTTTGAACTAAGTCTTATTAAACATTGAGTCTAATCATAAAGTATGTTTTTCAAAAATTTAAACTTGCATAATTTATCTTATTTAAATTATGAGGTGGATGAGTTAGGTTTTGAGTCGAGTTAGCAGATTTGAGTTTAAGCCTTTTCTGTTTCTTGAGCTATTTTTATGTACCAGTATATTCCATATACTAATGCTCATTTGAGCCTGTATATTTAATGATGTAGCCACAGGTGATGGAGAACGCTAGCAAGCACATCGTTAAGGTTCAGATTTCTGAGTTACAGAGTTTGTTAGCCCTCTTTGCCATTCGGAGTAGCCTTTATTTTGTTTGTTATTTTTATTTTATCTAAGTTGCGTAGCAATGACTTTCATGATACCATTTAGATGATTAGAGGTAGAGGCTACATTGACCTTGAGTAGAGTATTGTTGAGTATTTTATCATCCAAACTTAATTTACTTCGGAGACTATTTTATAATATCCTTATCATTTCTTTGATGCTTTTATGTGAGTAATCTTCCACCGTGGAGTAAGATATGACAATGAGGCTAGGTGATTCTCTTGGTGAATCAACAATAGTTCCTCAACTGTCGGCTAAACAAAGGGCACCCGTCCAGGGCATGACGAACTTTGTATTAGAGCATAGAGTTCAAGTGTCCTAGGGAGTCTATGAAGCCATATCTACTAGAGTCTTATTTATGAGTGTGCTGTGCATCACACTTTATATACAGGAGGCAATAGGATATTAGGTATGATTACACTTCTTTGGTATTGTGAGTTCATGCAATAGAGTTTAAATCTATAAAACTCTTTTCTAATTCATGCATTACACGTTTGCAGATAATGCCTCCTAAGTATACCACCACCCAATAAGATGCCTCGACCCCAAACAATAACAGTCCCCCACTAGAGGTCCCTATTTAAATGAGGACAAGAGGATGGGGTTGACTTGTCAGAACCACTAGAGTTCATAGGCGCCTCCAATTCAGCTATCCCCTACCTCAAAGGCAGACTTCATGAGAGCCATTGTGATGCTAACCTAGCTAGTGGCCTCCCAGAATAGCAGCTAAGCTCCATAAGCCCTCTAGTTCTAGCTCACAAGTGCCAGTGTTGTGACCAAGCTCAAAGACTTCTTAAAGATGAACCCTCTTGTCTACATAGGGTAAAAAGTCGAAGAGGACCCATAGAACTTCATCGATGATATACGTAAGGTCCTAAGGGCTTTGCTTAAAGCTGAGGTTAAGGGAGTTAAACTTGTATCCTATCAGCTTAAGGTTGTGGCGAACATCTTGTATAACCAATGGAAAGATAGTCGAGGTGAGGGTCCTGAACCTGCTAAGTGGAGTGAGTTTGTGAGTGCTTTCCTCGACCACTTCTTTCCGCAAAAGTTGAGGGAGGTAAAGGTTGAAGAGTTCTTAAATTAACGCAAGAGGGATAAACTTTCAAAAAGTACAATGATGATGATGGTCGCGCTCCAACAAGAAAGTGGTCACTATCAGTAATTAACCTAACCGAGGTTAGGATCAAATCCACAGGGAATACAGGTCTTGATTATAAGATTTCACTAGTAACCATTCCTAGTATCTATAACTACAATCTCTAAAAGGGGGGTGATTAAAAAAAACATAAAATTAACACTAATTAAAATTTGGTATAACACATAATTTTTTTTGTGGGGGGGAGGGGATGGTTGATTTGAAAACAACTTGGGAATTGTGTTTGCCATGGTTCATTGACTCAATTACCCTAGATAACATGACTGTGATTGGTGAATCACATGCAGGATCGTAACTTAGGTCCTTATAGCCCTCTTGTGAAAGTGAAGGTCAAATTTCACCATGGCGGTTGGTTGGCTACCATGGTGTGCCAACTAACCGCTACCTATTATCCCAGTCAACCTCCCCTTGGTTAGGTTTGGTCGATTAGACGGGAACACATCAACCAAATCCTGTGACCTAATTTTCTTTTCCTATTTATCACTACCTTGGTCGGGATCATGATAGCAGGAAGGGGTTTGGTGTTGGCCACCACTAAACAACATTAGTCATGAAGAAAAAGAAACAATACATGCAAAATCCCTATCACAGACATGCACAAAACCTAGGTCATCTCAAGTCAACTAGCCATGGTTCGCACAACCCCATGTTGTAGCTGCTTAGCTACTCATAGATAAGATAAAACACACAAAAACGTACATAATAGTTATAGTTGAGAGTTTCACCAATAACAATGAAGGAGATAGGCACCACAAGTTGCAAACCCACAAACTTGATTGATCAAAAATGAGTACAAAGCAACATTTGCAATCCCCAAATAGGGTTTCCCCAAAAGAGAACAATAATCTCCTCTTAAACCCTAAGAAAAGTTTCAAAATGTAATGGAGAAATGTCTAATGTTCGAACACTCCTCCTAAAACCTAACTTAAACTATTTATAGTATTTACAAAACAACCTTAGGAATTATGCAAAAAGATAGCTGGCATCTGATAAATTTCGCTATTATCACATGTAGGTTGGCCTATAAGTCATAGTCCGGGTCTCGTATTAGGTTCTTGGCATATTGGACTGTACTGGTATGACCCATAGGTACAAGTCGTTACTTGAGATATGACTTGTAAGTTTGTCTCATATCTTCGTCTTCAATTTTGGTCCAACATTTTGGCCTTCTAATTCTTGTGGCGAGTCCACCTATATAAGCAGTAGTGTGTCTTACGAGTCGTAGGATATACTTGTAGGAGTGACCTTCACTTGGCAGATTTCTTATTTTTGTTTCCGATTCCTACTACAAAACGACCCTACGACTCGTCACTTGAGCTATGACTCATAGGTTGGCATGTAAGGCCTGTACTTCAACAAAATTTGGAACTTGTCTTCAAAATCATGCAAACTAACTTTTCTACAAGATTAACATAAAAGCGCATCAAAACACTAAAAAGTCGCTTTAAGAAATCAAAATATCTCTTATTTCAGGCACCAAATGTGTTGTGTTTTGACAGCATACCATACAACCTCAAGTTCATTAAGATGTCCAAGTATGACCCAGAGATGGTCTAGGATGTGAGAGCAAGGATGAGAAAATTCGTGTCTAGGTTGGGTAAACATGTGAAGAGGGAGTACAAGGCAGCATTGCTAATCCTAGGTATGGATATCTCCAGAATCATGGTTTATTCCCAGCAAACTAAGAACGATAAGAAGAAAGATAGAGATGGGCATTTGAGTAAGAAAGTCGTGTCAACAGGGTATGACCCAGTTAGCATAAGCAGGATAATGGAGATAAGTCTTACTTTTTGAAGGGTTATTCAGGGTTTGCACCATCAATAGCCAGTGCACGATTCAAAATAATAGATATGATCAAAGGTCCCAAGGTCAGTTGAACTTTAGAGCACAAGGTTCGCAGGCCACTATGACCCTTGTCTCGAAAGGAAAACCACCTTGTGGGAAATGTCGTAGGATGCATTTTTAAGAATACAAGAGAAAGGATATAGTTTCTACATGTGTGGGTAGGGAGGTCACTTTTAGAGAAAATGCCCACTTTGTGGCAATAAGGCACAATTTTCATCTAAAATGCTACCAACCAAAGGTAAACGGAAAGGTGCTACACCAGGGATAGGCAGAGTAATTAACCATCTATATGTGATGGTGAATAGACATAAGGAAGAGGTTATACTAGATGTCATGACAGTATGCTTCAAGTCTTTACCTTTGATTGTTATGATTTGCTTGATCCAGATATAACTATGTCCTTTCTGAGGCCATATATGGCTAAAAAGCTTGACATTTCTCCTAAATGTTTACTTGAGCCTTTCCCTATTTCTACTTCTACTTGAGAGTCTATTGTAGACAAGAGAGTATATATGGATTGCTAGTGTCTATCTACCAAAGGGATACTTTTGCTGATTTGATTGAGTTAGAGATGGTTAACTTTGATGTAATCCTTTGTATAGACTGGCTTAACACCTATTATGCCTCTATTGATTGTAGAGCTCAAACTGTCAAATTTTAATTTCAAACTGAACTGGTCTTAGAGTGAAAGGGGAATTCTGTTGCACTTAAGGCAAATTGATTTCCTACCTTCACGATAGAAAGCTAATCACTAAAGGGTGCATCTACCATCTCGTGCGAGTTAAGTCTGATGATATTGAGCCTCCTACTCTTTAGTTAGTACTAATTGTGAGAGAATTTCTAGAAGTTTTTCTTGAGGATGTACTTGGAGTCCCTCCTGGTAGAGAGATTGACTTCAGAATTAATGTTCTCTATGATACCCAGCCTATCTCATTTCCACCTTATAGGACGACTCTTGCTGAGTTGAAAGAGTTAAAGGAACAATTGAGGGACTTGTCAGATAAGGTCTTTATTAGGCCGAGTGTTTCTCCTCTGGGTGCTCCTATCCAGCTCATATGAAAGAATAATGGATCTCTCAGAATATGTATCAACTATACACAACCGAACAAGTTCATGATAAAGAATAAATATCCTCTCCCCAGGATAGATGATCTTTTTGACCAGCTTCAAGGTGCCTCATGCTTTTCAAATATAGACCTTAGATTTGGCTACCATTAGTTGAAAGTGAAGGAATGTTACATTCCAAAGACAACCTTTAGGACTAGATATGTCTATTTTGAGTTCTTGGTCATGTCCTTTCGGTTTAAAAATGCACCTACAACCTTCATGGACTTTATGAGTAGGGTGTTCAGATCATATCTTGATATGTTTATGATCACGTTCATCGATGACATTTTGGTGTATCCAAAGGATAAGGAGGAGCACGACAATCACCTCAGAAGTGTCCTCCAAACTCTTAAGGACCATGAGTTGTGTGAAAACTACTCGTAGTGTATGTTTTGGCTCAAGTCTTTCCCTTTTCTATGCAATGTTGTTTTGGGTTATGGTATTCAGTTAGATGCCCAGACGATTGAAGTGGTTAAGAACTAGCCTACACCAAACTCTCTAACTAACATAAGAAGTTTCTTGGGGTTGACAGGCTACTACCATAGTTATGTTGATGGATTTTATTCTTTATACACACCATTAGCCAAGTCGACAGAAAAAGGTTATGTTTTAGTAGTCTAATGAATGCGAGAAAAATTTCCAAAAGTTGAAGACTAGATTGACTACTACACCAGCTCTAACCTTGCCCCGTAGGACTGAAGACCTTGTAATATATTATGATATGTCAACAGTTTGATTGGGTTATGTGCTAATACAGAGAGGGAAAGTGATAGCCTATCCTTCCATCAATGTAAGGTTCACGACAGGAACTATCTGACCTATGATCTTGAGTTGGCAGCGGTGGTATTTTTACTTAAAATCTAGTGCCACTACTTATATGAACTACATTTGGATATGTTCACTAACCACAAGAGCTTGCAATATGTCTTCAGTCAGAAAGAGCTCAACCTGCGACAAAGGAGATGGTTAGAATTGCTCAAGAAATATGACATAAGCATTCTCTACCACCCAGGTAAAGCTAACATTGTTGTTGATTCTTTTAGAAGGTTGTCAATGGGCAGCATGTATCATGTTGATGAGAGAAAGAAAGAGTTCATGAAGGAAGTGCCTCTATTCGCTTGATTGGGAGTTTAATTTAGCAAGAATGCTGAGGGTGGAGTCAATGTTTAAAATGGGTCAGCATCATCTCTAGTAGCAGAGGTAAAGGAGAAGCAAGATTTAGATCTTTTCATACTCCAATTGAAGGAGGGTGTCCACAAAGAGAAAGTGATGATCTTCTTTAGAGAGGGAGATGGAGTGTTGAGATACTAGAGTTGACTATGTGTTCCAAATGTTAATGGTGTTCAAGAAAGAATCATGGTTGAAGCCCATAGCTCTAGATATTCCATTCATCCTAACTCTACCAAGATATACCACAACTTAGGGGAAGTCCATTGGTGGAGTGGAATGAAGAGGGATACTGCTGGGTTTGTTTCTAAGTGTCAGCATTGTCAACAAGCCAAAATTGAGCATCAAAGGACGTGTTGATTAGAATAGGACTTTGAGTTTCATGAATGGAAGTGGGAAATGATCAACATGGACTTCATTACTGGTCTACTGAGGTCTCAAAAGCAACATAATTTAATATGGGTGATTATTGATAGGATGACCAAATCAGCTCACTTCTTAGTAGTTAAGACAACTAACACTACAGAGGAGTTACATTAGATTGGTCCAAAGAAACGCTCGATTTATTATTGCGGCACAACATAAACATCCTGGGTACTCTGACATTACCAAGTGTCCATGCTTCTACTATCATTACTGCTTTGGTAATACAAAGATACAATTTGACTCTTTGGCCATTCATTTTGAATTTTGCATCATTTCACCTCTCAAACTCAATACCCCCAAGTCAAAAACACATGATAATTTGAAAGGTCCCAACCACCTGGACTTGGGTTTTCTAGGGAACTACTTTAATCTAGAATAATATAGAAACACTAAGTTCCTTGTTGCAAATTGGCGATCCTCTATGCGACAATATTTTTACAGCTTCATCCTTTGTTTGTATAGGGCTGAGGTCTCATATGCCTTCAATCGTAATTCATCAAGATTATTGATTTGGCTCAGCCTTAAGTTTACCACATCATTATAGTCGAAATTCAACTTTTTTGAGTGCCCACATTGCCTTGTGCTCAAGCTGCACTGGTAAGTGACAAGCTTTACCAAAGACAAGTTAGTAAGGTGACATGCCATGGGGGTCTTAATGTAGTTTGGTATGCCCATAATACATTATCAAGTTTTTTCGACCAATCAGTCAATTTGCATTCACAGTCTTAGATATAATATGTTTGATTTCCCTGTTGGACACCTTAAACTGCTCACTTTTCTATGGATGGTAGGATGTTGCTACCTGATGATTTACTCTATATTTCTCAAGTAAAGTCTTGGACAGTTTGTTACAAAGATGGAAACCTCCATCGCTAATGATCACCCAAGGGGTACAAGACCTTGAGAAGATATTCCTTTTAAGAAATGTTGTTACACTTTTGCCTACATTGTTGGGAAGAGCGACTGCTTTCACACATTTTGATAAATAATCCACAGTAACTAAGATATATCTGTTCCCATGTGAGCTAACAAATGGACCAATGAAATCTATCCCCCATACATTGAATAATTCAATTACCATAATGTGGTTTAGAGGGAGCTCGTGCTTACGACAAACACCACTATCTCTCTGGCATCTACTACACACTTTGGCATACTCGTGGGCATCTTGATGGATAGTTGGCTAATAGTAGCCAAACTACAAAATCTTATATGCTATCTGGACTCCACTATGATGCTTAACTAATAAAGATGAGTGGCACAGTTCGATTATACTCATCACTTTTACCACAGGAACACATCAACCAATAATCCCATCTACACATACGTGAAACAAGTATATATCATCCCAGAAAAACGTCCTCACATCAGACATGTACTTGAGACATTGGTGAGAAGTCAAATCTAGTGGGACAATGTCACTAACCAAATAGTTCATATATTCTACAAATCATGGTATCAAGTCCTGGGATGCTGCCAACACTCTTTCATCAGGGCACAAATCATCAATCTCCACCTTATCATTGAACATTGCCATGGCACTGTTTTCTGATCTAGAGAGGTGGTCTGTAACCTACTTTTTAGGCTCCTTTTTGTCAATAACATAGAAGTCAAACTTTGAAGGAATACCTATCGAATTAGTATTGTGATGACCAATCTTTGAAAAGTCCTTTATAAAGCACCTGCAGAATCCAGCATAGCCTAGAAAACTTCTCACACCCTTGACAATGCTGCGCGGGTGAAGCTTCCCAATCACCTCTATTTTAGCTCTATCAACCTCGGTTCCTTTGATGGAGATTCTATGCCCCAACATAATAACTTCCTTCACCATAAAGTGACACCTTTCCCAATTCAGCACCAGATAACATTCTTCACTTCTACTAAGCATCGTATGCAAATGCCTCAAGTAGTCCTCAAAAGTGTCACCGACCATAATAAAGTCATACTTGAATACACTGATAGTGTCGTCCACCATATCTGTAAAAATGGATAACATGCATCTTTGGAATGTTGCAGGCATATTACACAACCCGAATGTCATCCTCTTAATTATGAAGGTACAATAACAGCATGTGAACATTATTTTCTCCTAGTTTTCTAGAGCAATAAAGATCTTACTGTAGCCCGGTTTGCTATCAAGAAAGTAATACAAGCCCTCTCCCACGAAGCTATCTAGTATTTGGTCCTTGAACGGCATAGGGATAGGGTCCTTTTTCATCGATGAATTAAGTTTTATGTAGTCTATCCACACCCTCCATCCAGTGACTAGTCATATGGGAATCTACTCGTTGCTAGCATTTGGGCCATAATGATACCCCCATTCTTTGGAACACACTGGACTGGACTCACCTATTCACTATCAACAATTGGATAGATTATCCCTGCATCCAATCACTTGATAATTTCTTTATGCACGACCTCTAGCATAGGTGGTTGGAGACACCTTTAATGATCAATACTTGGCTTGTAGTCCTTGACCAATTAGACATTATGAATTTATACCCCAAGGTGGGATACCGATAATGTCTGCAATTCTCAACCCAATCGCCTTTCTAATCTATTTAAGCATTGCGATCAATGAGTTAACTTGTTCATCATTAAGATCCTGAATGATGATGAGTAACAAGTAGTTGTTACCAAAAATGTATATCTCAGATGTAAAGGAAGAGCTATCAACTCCAGCACTAGTGGCTCATTAATGGATGATGTAGCAAGTGGCGATTCTTGATTGTACAGATCCAGTTCTAGCATATTTTTGCATCTGGGGCAGATGATACCACAGAACCTTTACCGTCTCCACATAATCTTAAATTCCATCGCCCTCAAAGTTCATTGACATAACTTCCAAGGTGTCAACACCTAATATTTTTTTAAGTGGTACCTCAGTTAGAATCATAAGTGTTCTTAATGATAGAGACTACCTTTAGATCATTATCCTTCTTTGTATGTTGGCAAAGATCGAATACAACCCCGTCTTTACCCAATCTAAACTTGTGTTGTCCCCTCTCCATATCTACAAATGCCTGCCTAGTAGATAAGAAGGGTCATCCCAAGATGATTCGGACTTTGAAGCCAACCTCACAGTCTAGGATAATAATATATATAGGGAATATGAATTTTTCCACTTTCAGAAGGACATCATATAGTATCCCAAATGTCTTATACACCGTTCGATCATCCATTAACAATCGCATGCTCATTTGCATAATGGCTCCCGACTCTAGCTTCTTGAAGACTACAAGGGGCATCAAATTTATGTTGATATTAAGATCACATAATGCCCTTGTGCACTCCACATCACAAATAGTGCAAGGTATGGTGAAAGCGTGGGGATCTTCTCGCCTTTACACCAAGGAACTTGTAGCAACTGCACTACAATGTTGAAGCTTTTGAGTGAGCTTCTGGCTATCAGTCCATTACTTTTGTAACTAATTCCTTCATTAACATTGCATACCCTAGCATCTTTTCCAAACCCTCAATGAGAAGAATGTTGATGGAGAGTGGTTTTAGCATGAAGAGGAAGTGCTTGAATTTACATTTCTCCTTGAGATTTTTGATTCATTGAGGGAAGGGAGGAGAAGGTCTAGGAATGGGGTTCAACTTTTATGGCATATCTGTAGCATCAATCACCTCATCCTTGGCATGATCATCTCTATTATTTGCATCTTTGACGTCAACTATCTTCTTACGAATATCATCATCATCAACCAACATCAGAGGGCCAATTGTCTATTTGCCATGATGTGTAGTCACTACCATACACTGCCCTTATTCTTTAGATTTTGAACTGTGTTGCTAGGAAATGTGCCTTTCTGTCACTGTTGAGTTAAGTTTATATTTGACTAAATTATTCCTCCAACTGTTTAAAAACAACAAAATGAGACGCGATCTTCTTATATTGCTAGAGATGTTAGACTTCTTCTCCCTCAAGGTCTTATCCTATGTGTTAGCGTTATTCAATAGATGGCCGAACATCTCCTCAATTCTAGAGTTGTCGGCACCTGAATCTTCATTATATAGTTGTACATACATACTATTCCTATAATCATCTTAGTGTCCTTAATTAGCAACTTTGTCCATGCCCCTATTTCAGTCATAGTAACCTCCTTGATTGTTTACTCTAAAGGTATCATCCCTATTACAGTTTCGACCTTGATTCTTTGACCTTGGCACTAATAGTCCTTATTGAACACTTGGGCGTTGGTCCAGAACCGTTATCTGATCAGTGATGAAGCAAGTTTCCTCCTCATATAATGCTCTTCGTACAAGGGTTGTTCTGAAAGCTGATAAGCAACTACATTAACACATTCCTGATTCTACTTCATCAACAACACTACATTGGTACTAATTCAAGCAAGATCTTGCATCATATCCTCATTTATTTTTTCTTATATTGAATTAGTATTGAATGCACATGATCTCTTTGTTTTCGACCTATTTGTCATTTCGCATGCATGATTTGTCTTCACCAACTTTTCAAACTTCTCAATAATCCTTAAAAATGGTTGATCTACAAATGAGCCATACATGATAGTGTCGGCACATGCTTGGCTATTCTCATCTAAGGCTCAATAGAAGATCTTCACTTAGGAATCATTAATGATTTTATGGTCAGGGACACTCCTCATGCACTCTATGAATCTCCCCTACATGGTACTGATCGAGTCACTAGGAAGTTGATTGAAGTTTATAGTTTGGACTTTCAACTTCAGCTTTTTCGATCATAGGAAGAACCTCTTTAAAAAGGTCATCTATAACTTAGCTCAACTAGTGATCGAACTCTATGGGAGCTTGGATAGCTAAAGTATTGCATTGCCTATTAGAGACAATGGAAAGACATAGCACCCAATAACATCAATAGACAGATTCTAGTTTCCTATCAAGCTTTTACAGCCAAAGACAACATTGTGTATATGGTTATGCGGATCCTCTGATGATCAGCTCATGAACAACCCACTCATTTGCACCATTTGAAGTAATCCAATTGAAGTAACAAACTTTGGGTCATCTAGTAGTGTTGCTGAAACACTAGTTCCAATGACTTCGATAACTATATGGTTAACACGATATTGATTCCATATATGAGCTTCGGCGCTAAGATACTGCAGCTTTGGATCAATAGCCTCAAGTGGAGTTAGGTTATTGTCGTTCTCATTTTGGCTCAATGTTGCATTTACTACATTATTTCAAACATTGTTCATATTGTATTGGGTTATTATTATCAGTGTTCTTTAGATCTCTTGGTCAAATGGAGTCAAGGAAATGCCTCGACTTCGAGTGTTGTGCATACATTACACTTGCACGTCAAAATAAAAAAAAATAACAAAAATGTAAAATGAGAGAAATAAGGAATAATTCTCAAAATACTCAAATTAAACAAGTCTACTCGTAATCCTCGACAATAGCCAAAATATTCATGTCACCTAAGCTAGACATCTTTTTCAAAGGTTAAAGTGGTTGTTATCAAGATATATAACCTAACAAAGATTAGGGTTCAACCCACAGGGAATATGGTAGACTTAGAGTAATTTGAAGCAATTTGAATTAATTAGCGTACTTATCTCCCAAAAGGGGAGGGGGTTATGATTTTTGAAAGAGAAATCCTAAACTAAGGCAAGTGTGTGAAAACAGTAAGAAGAGTAACTAGGGTATAGTGTTCCCTATTAATCCCTAACTTGATATTACCAGATAATCATATTCTTTTCTAGTGTATAGCAAGCAGAATGGTAAGTTAAGTCAAACCTTTTGATCTAGGCGAGAGGTAAATTTCACTACGTAATTTGATCCGTTCAGTAGTGTGCATTACTAACCCTTACCTATGGTTCCAGTACAACCACCCTTTGATCCATATTGGTTGATTACATGAGAAACATCAATAGAGTCCTGATAATTAATCTCTTTTCCTATATAATACTGTCTTGATCCAGTCAGTAACACTTGGTGAGTTCTAATGTAGGCCACCGTGAAAAACATTCATAATGAAGATAATTAATCAATACATGCATAAACACTCCCCAAGAATTATGAATTATCTGATTTTACCTTGTTATTTATTCATGGTTCCCATAACCCTTGTTGTGGATTTACTACTCATGTTCATTGTATAGGAAAGAATCATGATATAGAATAACATAACTAAACACTTAAAATAATGAAATTAAGAATAAGAAATCCAAGCTTTTAAATGGAAATCACAAAGTACGAATTACAATCACAAAATAATGTTGCCAAGTGTTTCAGAATGTTTCTCTTCCTTTCTACTATGTTTCTAATTAGTCTCTGTCGTTATCTCCTGAAAATAACCTAAAGACCTTATTTATAAAATTTAAAATATAAAACCAAATCTAAATATGAGAACCATATTTGGCAGGCTCTACGACCATCTCTATGAGTCGTATAAATTTCTATGGCCTGTAGTCGATGCTTCATAGACTTCATCTTCACTTTTGGGTTTGACCTCTATGAGATCATTCTATGGGCGTATTTAGATTTAAGGCCTTATAGGGTTTTGTCTAATGAATATTTAGCAACTCCTTGTTTTTTGATCTTCAGGGTACCAAACAATATCTATGACTCATACTTCATTCTATGACTCATCTGTATGTTCGTAGGTTTAACTTTAGAAAATCACCCCTTCACTGGCTTTTGCTATAAAACTAACTATACGCCCCATGGAAAGTTACATGGCCCATAAAGGGTGTTGTACAATAATAAAAACATCATTTTAAGCACACTTACTCCAAAAGCATCGCGAATCTTGTAATCCTGCAGAACAAACATCATAGCACATTGAATCTACTAACATCGCTCGGAGAATACCTAAAATTCTAGTTTTAAGCATCAAAAGTATTATATTTTAACAATACATCAATATAGACATGCTAATAATCTTTGGAAGGTCGTTCATAGCCACTAGGTGAGCTACGGTAGATGTGGAGAGTGGAAATCTTAAGTTCAAAGTGAATGATGAGGTGACTATTTTCAATATTTGCAAAGCATTGAAACTGGGATATGATCATAAGGTATTATCATTAATGGGCCATTCAGTGGTAACTTGAAGTGAATGGAAATTTGTCACAACCTAAGCCTAGGGCCTAGACACGATACGACAAATGGGGAAACTGAAGAAACCCAGAATAAGACTCTTAGCATATCAATCACACATCCTTGGTCGCAAAAGCAAAATAACAATAACAAGAGGTATAAATAAGGGAAAAAAGACTAAGGGAAATCTTTGATAATCATAAAACACACAAGAGCCATGCTCATAGCATAAGTATATCAATTGTTCCAACAATACCTCTAACATAGATTAGAGCGGGCACCAAGAAACTTTCCAGTCTCAGTCTCATAGTGTCAAATGTTTAACATAAAGAGACATCAAATAGTAAGAGTAGCATAGCTAGTGTCCCTTGACTTGAGGACTCACCATAGTTTATCTTTCATAATGCCAAAACTATCCACGAGGAGGATGATCAAGAGGTGCTCTGGTTCTTGCATGGTAACATCATGTAGGCATAAAGTATGCATTAGTTCATTTGAATGTACTAAGTATGTAGGGTACAATGCAATAAGACATAAGCCAATATAGTCAAAATACATAATAATAAGCAATGGATAAGTATAATATCAATATGGCATGTATGATTAATGCTACAAGTAAAATATGCTTGTAAATCATATAGCTTTTATCATCCCATAATTATAGACTAACCAACTATTTATTGGAATAGAAGGCATGTCACCCCCTTGGAAGGTGATTGAGGCATCCACCTCTCAACATAGTGGTAGGGGCATGTCACCTCCCCAATAAGGTGGTTGAGGGACTTAACCCTCAATGTTTTAGTATAGGAACGTCACCCCCTAACAAGGTTATCAAGGTATCTATCCCTCAACATGGAAGCATGGGCATATCACCCTCTAACAAGGTGGTGGAGGTATCTACCCCTCAATATGGTAATATGGGCATGGCACCCCCCCAACAAGGTGGTCAAGGTATCTACCCTTCAAAATGGTAGTTTGGGCATGTCACCCCCCAACAAGGTGGTCAATGCATGTCATCCCTTCAATAAGGTAATTGGGTATGTCACCCCCCAACAAGGTGATCGAGGTATCCATATCTCAACATGGTGATTAGGCATGTCACCCCCCAACCAGGTGATTGAGGCCTGTCATTACCTCAATAAGGTGATTGAGGTTTGTCATCACCTCAACAAGGTGATTAGGTATATCAGTCCCCAGTTCTTAAGGCATCACATGTGGGAAATGGGCCTTCAAGAATTGGTTTTTGGTGTGTTTCAATGCAAAGTGGTAAGGTGATAGCATATGCCTCTAGACAACTTAATGACTATGAGAAGAATTATCCTGCCTATGATATTAAATGGGTGGCCATAGTATTTGATTTTAAAATCTTGCATCATTGTTTGTATGGGGTTCATGGTTATGTGTTTATCAACCATAAGAGTCTCCAATATATGTTCACCCAATAAGATTTTAACTTGAGACAGAGAAGGTGGTTAAAGCTTCTTAAATATTATGATGTGAGTGTGCATTATCATCCCAACAAAGCTAATGTTCTGGCTGATGCTCTGTGTAGGCTATTTATGGGTAGTCTAGCCTGTGTTTATGATGGTGTAAAAGAGGTGGATAGAAAGGTTCATCGGTTAGTTATATTGGGGTTAAATTGGATGAGGTTAGGAATGGTAGCATAGTGGTTGTTGACGGTTCTAGGTCTTTTTTGATCGAGGAGGTTAAGGCAAAAAAAGATCTTCACCCTACCTTGCTAGAGTTGAACGCGTGGGTGAGAGATGCTAAAGTGGAGGTTTTCTCACAAGGGGGAGATGGTACCCTTAGGTACCAAAGTAAGTTGTGTGTGCCTAATGTTAATGACTTAAGGGAGTTGATCTTGAAGGAGGCCCAAAATTCATCGTATTCTATTCACCTTAATTCTACAAAGAAGTATAGAGACTTTACGGAGGTTTATTGGTGGGGTGGTATGAGTAGACATATTGCCAAGTTCATATCTAAATGTCATAATTGCCAATAAGTCAAAGCCGGACATCAAAGGTAGGGTGGCCTATCCCAATGCATAGGAATTCCTAATTTTATATGGGAAGAGATCAACATGGACTTTATGGTTGGGTTGCCTATGACTAGGAAGCGCTTCGGCTCTATTTGGGTTGTTGTGGATAGAATGCCAAAGTCGGCTCACTTTCTACCAATCAAAACCACTTATGGTACCGAAGCTTATGCCAACTTTAATATACATAAGTTGGTTAGATTGTATGGGATGCCCTTGTCTATCATTTCTAATTGTGGTGCTCAATTCACATTGCACTTTTGGAGGTCCTTCCAAAGAGGTCTTGGTACCAAAAATAAGCTTAACAAGGCTTTTCATCCTCACACGGATGGTCAAGCCAAGAAAACTATCCAAAATCTTAAAGATATTCTTAGATCTTATGTTTTGGAGTTGAAGGGTAGTTGCCATAAACATCTTCCACTTATTGTGTTTCCTGACAATAATACCTACCACTCACGTATTGGTATGGCTCTCTTTGAAGCTTTTTATGGTAGGCATTGTAGATCCCCGGTTGGGTGGTTTGAATTTGGGGAGATGGCTTTGCTAGGTCCAAATTTTTTCATGAAGGCCTTGGACAATGTGAGGTGATAAGGGAGAGATTGAAAATAACCCAAAGTAGACAAAAGTGCTACTCGTATATGAGGAGAATGGCTCTTGAGTTTAAGGTTGGTGATAGGCTTACTTGAAAGTCTCACCCATGAATGGTATTATCCGATTTGACAAGAAAATAAAATTGAGCCTAAGGTTTGTGTGTCCTTGTAGAGTTTTGAGGAGAGTGGTTAAGGTTTCTTATGAGTTTGAGTTTCCTATGGATATGAATATGGTTCATTCGGTCTTTCATGTGTCCATGTTGAGAAAGTGTAGGTGACCCAAGTGTTATAGTACCCTTAGAGGTTGTGGCTGTTATAGAAGATAATTTGAGCTATGAGGAGGTCTCAATGGATATTTTAGATAGACAAGTGAAGTAGGTGAGAAACAAAGATTTAGCTTCCGTCAAGGTCCTTTGGAGGAATCAACAAGTTGAATGTGCCACATGGGAAGCTGAAGCGGACATGAAAATGCGATACCCATATCTCTTCAACTCTACTCAAGACGAAGGTAATGATTTAAGATCCCTATATCATATCAAGTCATAAGTTTCAACCTCATGTCATATTACATGCATTCATGTTTATGGTAACAAGTTTATGGTGATTATACATTCATGTTGAGATCTTTGAAAATGATGTCTAAATGTATTTGTTACATTCATGTAGGACTGAAATCTTCATAATTGCTTCTTTTACGCATATTTCTTTGACATTCGGGGATTAATGTTCCCAAGAGTGAGATATTAAAATGCCCTATATGTGCTTAGGAATATCCTATAATCGTAATTTCCATATATCTTGAAATCTGTGCATGATTTTGAATATAAAACTTATATTCTCGATCATTTTGCAAAATTATAAGGGAAATGGGTACAATTTGGATTTTAGAAGACCCATAACAAAAAATAAATTTTGCTAATTTTTTTATTTTTAGTGGTTGTCCGCGCCCAGGGCGCGATGCGCTTGGGGCATGCCACTGTATAATCCCAAGTCCGCATCTTTTTTGTGATGCACCAGCGGGCGCGGGCTAGTGTATTATTTTCCTTGGTTTTTCTATTTCGGTCAACGACATTGATATCATAGCCCCATGCCCACTTAAACGTGAAATTACCTATACATATCCATTTTTCAACTCTATATCTCACAATATTCTCTCTCAAACCTCTCTATGACTCTACCAAATTCTTTCATTCAAATCTAAGAAATTTAAGCCCAACTTTGGGATTTAAGAATTCACTTCAAGCTCTAAGTCCATTTCAAGTTCATTTCAACGAATTCAAGGTTCAAAGTATGTGGGTCTTCGTCCATGTGTCCTTTCATCCATGTAGAGGTGGCAATAAGGGAACGGCGGAGCGGGGCAGGGCAGGGCAGGGTAGGGAAAGGATTAAATAAGGTATATTAGGTTAGCACAAGTAAAATATTATTTTTTAAAAAATTGATTTGGGCTAGGGGTAGGCAGGTTATCCCAAATTATAAATTGATTAGATTTTAAAAAATTTGGCCCATCTAGCCTTCTAATATATAGGTGTACAGAGGTATGCAATTGTTCATTTCATCAGTTTTATGTATATGTTATTTCCTCAATTTCATATGGCAGCTATCAACTAGTGATTTATTTTTTTCTGCTTCTAAATGATAGATAGTAAGAATATTTTTGTATTATGTGCCTATTTGATTGGGTGTTATCAGGAGATTCACCAAGCTCTTTGGTCCTGTTTGGCAATATTGTCATGTTTTTCATTGCTTCTAGTAATGTTCTAAGCTCTTAGGTGTTGTTTGGCAATTTAATTGGGTGTTATAAGGTTGATTGGCAATATTGTAATGCTTTTCTTCTGGCCATATTCTAAAGCTCACAAAGTAGTGATATTGTTGTTCTTTTCGTCAAATTCATTGGGTATGGGGCGCGGAAGGGTAAGGCTTAATGGGGCAAGGTGGGGCAGGGCAATCTATTTTAAAATGCCAAACAGGGCAGGGTAGGGTGGGTCATAACATTAATAGGTCAAGTCTTTCTCCGCCCTAACTGACCTATGTACATCCACACATCCATGGAGCCCAACCTTCCTTTTTTCATGAAAATTGCATGTTTTCAAGTTTTATTACCTATGGGTATCTCTTACCATAGATTATGAATATAAATTATGTTGGGCTTTTATCAAGTGTTGATTGACTATGCATGGCTATCTAATTTAAGCTTATTCCATGAATTAATTTTGTCTATTGAGATAAAACATGATTTGAGCTATGAGGCTATAAACTAATATGAGCTTTTATGATGTATTTCAAGGTAACCAACATGAGGATTTTACTACATGTTGGTTGGTTGATTTAGATTTTGTTTACTCATCTTATTTCACTCTTGAATGACATAATTTTGAACAAGTATCATGAACCCACTATGTGTTTGATAAAATGGCATGACAAAAATTCTCAAGTTATTGATGATCTATTACATGATTTACAAGTCAAGTGACTATATGATGATTAAGAGCCTTCAAGCATGTATTGAATTCATTCAAAATATCTATAATTTTACAAGTATCAAGTTAAACCCTATTTCAAGAATTTTACCTCTTGTGAACCATTCATGTTGAAGTAAGGGTACATGTATGAGTATGATCTAGTCTCATGTTCAAGTTAGGCTTACTTCTAGAGGTCAGACATGTTTATGAGCTATTAAAGTCATGTTTTTTCAATCTCTTCATATTGTGATTAAAGTATGATTATTTCAAGTATTCAGTGGGATTTGACTTAGAATCGATTGAGGCTTAAAATAGGAGCTCGACTCAAGGGGTCTTTATATAAAGTGTTTAGTCTCTAAATTATGTGCAACCATAGGATTACGATTATTACCCTTGCTATATTAGTGGTTCCATCTAGTTTATGTTATCATATTTGGTTTGCCTTGGCAAGTAGACCATACTTTACTGGGGAGTGTCATGCCCGGTCACTTGGACAGTAAGGGGTGTTAGGCCTCAGAGTCCAAGTTGTATCTTCTCAACCTATGTCGGTTGAGGCAACTTCCCTCATATGCATCATATACATATATTGTGCATGATTAATGATTTACAAGCGTGTTTTATTATGAGCAATTATCATGCAAGCCATATTGAGATTATATATCCATTGTGTATGATTATGCATTTTGACTATTATGGCTTATGTATTGTTGCATTGTATCCTACATACATAGTATATTCAAATGTTCTAGTGCATACTCTATGCCTTCATGATATTATCATGTAGGGATTGGAGCTCCTTTTGATCATACTCCATGTGGCTAGTTTGATACTCCACTATGGGACTTGAACGATCTCCATAGTGTGCTCAACTAACCATCACCCATAGTCCCAGTAAACCTCCTCAAGGTCTAGTTCAGTTGACTAGATGAGAACACATCATCGAATCCTGTTATCATTATCTTTTCCTATTCATTAACACTTGGATCGTGAAAGTAACACTAGGCGAGTTCTAATATTGGCCACCACTAGAAAACATTCATAACGAAAAGAAATGATTAATACATGCAAATACCCATTCGAAGAATTGCAAATAATTTGGATTTTCTAAGTTAGATTCTCATTATTCCTGCAACCCCAAGTTGTGGTTAAAGCTACTCCTATCTTAGGCAAATAAAGAAACAATGAATAGAGAAGACATGGTTAACCACTTACCCAAGAAGATTGAAGAACAAGAAAACCTACTTTTTATTGAGAATGAAAAGATTGAAAGATGAATTTAATCCACAAGTGAATCTCTTCTCCAAAATTTCGTCTAAAAAACTAAAACCCTAAAAATACTCTAATTCCTTTCTCTCTACTATATCCTCAGTTGTAATCTATGTAAAAATCTCAAAACTACACTTATATGACATAGTATTTACTATTTATAGTATCTTCAAATAAGTCCCTAAAATAATTAAAAAACTGGTTAGCGTACTATATGACTTACTTTTACGACTCATAGCTAGGTTCACTAGTTATAATCAAACATTCGTATTCAGTTCTAAATTATGGACTTAACTACTACGAACCATCTTTATGAGTTGTAGTCTAATCTACGACTCATATTGTCTTCTCACAGTCCATATCTACAACACTTGGTTAAATACTGGAGAACACTAGAAATTTCTATGAAACACTGCACTACGGCTTGTAGAATGATGTATGTCTCATAACTGGGTTTGATGTGGTTGAACTTCAGTTTTTTCTTCAACACTAGAAATCTCCACGAGGCCACCTGTCTGACTCATAAACTGAGCTACTACTTGTAGAGGGTCTCGTATGTCTTCAAAAATCAGCATAATCTGCTGTATTTTGACAACACACCAACACCATAAATGTCGCATCGAGAACACAAAACATCTCAAGTTTTAGGGATCAAGTGTGTCGTATTTAGTTAGCATATCAACACCATCAACTTAAAGTTGTTGCTTGTACTCAAGAGATGACTCAATCTAACTAGATAGCACAGCAACACACATAACAAAACTTAATGGCAAATATCTTGTACACTTCAGGGTCAGGTACCCAAACCAACTTTCAAGAAAAGATCAGATAGCTATTTTGGAAAACCAAGATATAATGATCATTTGGAAACACAACTATGACAAGCAAGAGAATGTCCATAATCCAGAATTACTGAACAAGTCAAATGGTAATAATGTAGTGCAGATGCCCTTAAGAAAGAAGTCTTGAGTGACATAGTCAAAGATGATTTTAAGATTAACACTAGAATTGTACAAACATACTCACACTCACAAAGATATTTATGCACAGTGGCTAATACCATAAGCATGCCCCTACGCTCATGATTCAGATTTTCAATTAGCCAGACTAGGATCACTTTAGGACTTTCCACGCTTGTAACGTAGGTTCATGGGTCTTTTGTAGGGCATTTTTGGAAACATAGTGACTAAAGACCATCCTTAAATCCCCTTTTTTTTATCACTTTCATCTCACTAACTCTATCAAATCAACTTATTCTCCCTTTTTTTCATATTCAAGCTTTTTCAGGTATTTTCTTCTCATTTTTAAGCTTTTACTTCGTTTTCACAAACAACTTTGATTCCAATCTCAACCTAAGGCATCTATTTCTTTTTCTTTGTCCGGTATATGATCTTCTTCTTTTTCTACTCAATCCCAACTCAACACCTTATTTTTTTAATTTTACCTCTATACCAGCCACCTCAACTTATGCTTTTAGCCTATTTTGAAGTACACGAATTTTGCTTCAATCAAGGTTCGCAATGCTCAAGAACAGACCAGGGCCAATCTCAAGGTTCATCACTATATAAGGCTAAGCCAATTAGGTGTTTAAGAAAGAATTGGTTCATGTATCGGTCAAATACTTGGAACAAAGGATAAAATCTCATTGGTTGGTCATTTAAGGCTAAAGTGGACTAATTAAAGAATAAAGGCCTAGGATCCCTCCTAATCCATTTAGTCTACCATCTAACTTAAAGTAAAAGGGCAAGTTCTGAATTATCACAAAATATGCATAAATTTGTCAAAATAAGCTCACTCACACATAGCGTTGCATACATTATCAACAAGAAGGTCACATATTATGCTTCATATCTCAATTGCCCACAAGACAAATATTGCCGAACACCCAAATATATGTGGTTGCAATTTAACTACTAATAAAAAAATTTAGTGGGTACCAATGTTCAAAATATTTCAAAATAATCACCAAAATATGGTACATGCCATAAATTCAAGTACTACATGCTACAAATATTATCTAAAATATTATAGACATGCTGGTTCAATAAAAATTAAATATCCACGAGGAAAAAAACATAAGAAAGAAAATTTCAGGATCAAAATTTAGGGTTATTATGGACCAAAAGCTATCCAGTCCATAACTGGCCACACTCCATCGAAAAAACTATACGTTGCCCTTAATGTACAATATCAAAAATCAAAGTAAATACAAGGGGTCAAAAACAAACATATAGGCTTATGCACTGGTTGTGTTTATGGCTTTCATGAATAGAGTCTTAAAACCTTACCTTGGCATATTTTTGGTGGCCTCTAGCAAAGGAGTATTGAATTAATTAGAGCTTTTGAATCACTTGGGCATAGTGTTGCAAGTCCTGGGAGATAAGAGGTGATTTTCTTAATATGATAGGTGTGAGTTGAAGATAACAAAAAGGTGGTTAATTAGAACTCCATAAGGATTGTGATATAAGTGTGCATTATTTCCCCATTGAGGCTAATATTATGGTTGATGCTCTAAGTGGGGTGTCTACGAGTAGCCTAACACATATGGATAATGGCGATAAAGAGGTTACTAGTGGGATCCATTGGTTAGTTAGATTGGAAGTTAGGTTAAGGAAAGTTGAGAATGGTAGTATAGTGTTCTTAGTGGTTCCAACTCTTCTTTGTTTGAGGAGGTCTAGTTTAAGCAAGGCCTTGATTCCGCCTTATTAGAGTTGGATGTTTCGGGTAAAAATATGGTAGAGTGGAGGTTGTCTCCCAAGGGGGAGATGGTGGTTTAGGGTACGAAGTGGACTGAGCGTGTTTAAGGTTGACAATTGAGTTTAGTATTGTGAGTCCTTATAGAATGTAGATGGAAGTTCGTAAGATTCCATAAGTATGGGAATTTCCTATGAATAGGTAAGTGATTTGTCCAGTTCTTCGTGGTTCTAGGTTGAGGGGATGTGTGGGTGACTCTAGTTCTATAGAACTCTTTGAGGTTGTGGGTGTTATGGAGGATAATTTGACTAATAAGAAGGTCTCGGGGGAGTTATTGGATGGAAATGGTGGAAAAGAAGATTGATAAGGGTGTAGTATTCATCAAGAGCCATTGGGGAAAATGACAAGTTGAAAGTACCATCATAGATGCCAAAGTAATCTTGATAAGGCGACATCCCTATCTTTTCCAATCTACCTAAGCATATTGCACTAGGTTCTTTTTTTTCCCAAGCGGGCTCGACTCTTTCAATTCTTGAGTCTCTGGCATGAGATGCTTGCGTGTGCATTGATATGATTTACATTATGTTTGAAATGAATTGAATACATTTTTTGCATGATTTTAACTAATTTATGGTCTTCAACTAGTAAACTATGCGTTGATCACATGGTTGGAGGTTTCGTGTTCTAAGCCAAGTCTTTAAAGCTTTTTTCTTCCACATTTGAGTATGAATATTCCCATGTGGGAGATGATGTAAGGACCAAGAATTTCCAAGATTATACATGTCGTTTAAGGCTGACATGGGCCCCTACAACAAGCCAAGTTCAAAAGGATTTTCATTTGTTATGTTCGACACAAGTACCGGTAGAAGGATTGACTATAAACAAGCACAACTCTTAGCACATTTGGAATTGTGTGGCCCATAATATTTCAAATGGAATGCCTTTGAGTTAACTTCACAAGCACTTGGTTTCACCTTATTCGGATGACGGATGATGGATGAAGGAGTTATGACCGTATTCGTGAGACCCTCCCATGCAGTGAAGCCCCACGGGCATCTATATGGGCAGTGGTATCTTGTACAAACCTTATGAGGTATATTGAGTTGGAAAAGGCCATTTTTGGCCTAATTCATAGGGTACAACCAGTGGCACTAGCCGTGTGTTTAGTTGTACGGTGAGTAAAAGACGAATAATAGGCGTTTGGGGGAGTTTTCTTACAAAGTGTTGTGCCACGCCCCTCACCATGACCCGTGGCATGGTGCACTACCCGTGGTCCTAGCCATGGAGCTTGGGAGACATTTTCCAGCACCAAGTATGATGCGATGAGCCTTCACATGGGTCATAAGGCTCCACAAGAACTGTGGAGGCCTCTGTGGTCGCGACAAGATGCCCTTTTGCAATCTATTTCCAACTTCAATTTTTAGACCAAGTACCTTGTCATGGGCACTCTACATGACCCATGGAGTGTCACATGACCCATGGAGCCTTCTATGTGGCACCACTTTGCCAAATTTTCCATCTATTCAGTAATGGGATTTTCATAAATGCTAATTATTCTGATTTCTTTTTTAGACTTTCAATGCTATATTAACCTTCCTAAAAGACCTAAACAATGTTCCAAAGCATAAAAACTCATTACTCTCATCTCAATCACACTCCCAAATCCTCTCAAAAGCCTCCATCAACCTGCAATTTTACTTAAAGGAAACCAAGAACAAGTTTGAATTCCAAGACCCACTTCCAAGCTTCCATTCTTCCCAAACTCAATTTCGAGGAACTTAAGGTCTAAGGTATGTGGGTTGATCCTTGACTTCATTTCAATCAAGGAGACCCAAAATTATTTTTAGCAATGTCATGGTATTTTAGTTACTTTAAATTCTGGGTTTTGAAGTTTATAAATCCTAAAATTCTAATTATGCATGGGTAGTGTGTATTTTATGATTTTAATGTGATTTAAACTATTACATTAGGATCTTGTTTGGGGTTTATGGAATTTCAAGTATGACTGTCCCTTTTAAGACTTCTAAATGCATGTGTGATTACACTATGGATTTAAATGTGGATTTAATTATGTTTTTGATTGAATTTGATCATATATTATTGATTTTAGATTGAATCCTAATTACCCATGCCATTTTCTCATTATTCATAGCATATGCTTTCATGTAGATGGGTTATTATGGGAATTATGTTATGGGTTAAGACCAATTATGTTTTATGGTATGATTTGGATAAAATATTTGTTATAACAATATTGTAATCAGATATATGTTTTTGATTTTGGCTTTTTGAGCATTTTGGGTGCTTGCATCATTTTGTATATGAATGGGCTATTCCTATGCATGAGTATAAAGACTATGAACTTATGTTTTGGCCTTAAGCCTAAGAGTGCATTGCACTAATTTCGGAAATGATTTATGTCATTTGAAAGTATGTGTGGATATATATATAGACGTATATTAATTCTTGTGGGATGACGAATTAGCACCGATGGATTGGAGGCATTAGAGGTATCCCTTAGGGCCCTCTCCCATTCCTTGAACTATGTGCCTAGCATAGGTTTCCAATACGAAGAGGGAGTTATACCTTATGGAGAAGAAATGAATTGATTTGTGACTTTGTGAAAATCCTATCCAAGGAGAGAGTTGTCCCGTAAGGAAGATTACTTAACACGAAGAGGGAGTTGTCTCGTAAGGTTAAGTATGGTCCATCCTTGGCAAGTAAATCACCTATTTACATGAGGGGATTTCATTGGGATTCCAAGTAATAGTCACTTGGTCTTACTTATGTCGATTGAGATCACATTCCAAATGTATATATATAAATGAGTACATCATTTGCATTCCATGAATCATGACTTTCATCGCATCTGGTTATATTACATTCTTTGTTAGTAAACTCTTTCGATATTATGTGCCTTGTCATTTAACATTGCTATGCAGGTTATGGTAAGTTACATGCATTGCACCCTACATACTTAGTACATTCAAACATACTAACACATACTCTATGTCTACATGATGTTACTATGTAGGAATCAGAACCCTTATTGATTCTCCTCGTGGCTAGGCGTATTGTTCAAGTTAGCTTTTGGTAAGTCCTCATGTCCGGGGACAATACCTATCTTCTTCCATGCTTATGTTCAAACTACATCTTGTATATTTTAGAATACTTACGACTATGAGGGTGAGTCCAGTTGTTTGTTTTGTCCCCCACTAAGTTTTATGTCTAGAGATGTTGTTGGACAAGTTATGTATTACACTTGAGATTTGACTTATTTATGTTTTCAAGTGTTTAACTCTTTACCTTAGACCCGATTTCCCTTATTTATGCTTATATCTTATTGTCATTTTAATTGCTTCCACAACCAAGGATGTGTAATTATATGCTATGAGGCTTGTTTAGGGTTCCTTGGGGTCTCCATTCGCCGGTCACATCTAGGCCCTAGGTTCGGGGTGTGACAATACTTCCAAAATACCCCTTCACTTTCAAATGTTTTAGAATGGGGGAATAGCCTTTTCACAATTTATCAAGCTTTTCAAATTAACATGTAACATATAATTTTATATTTAAAAATATATATTGCAATTTAATTTAATAACAAACACATCAACCACATATCTAGAAATATCTATAAATGTGACACATAATATTTCTAACATCTAATCTTTTCAAAAGATGTAACCTCTACATTATAATAATGATCACAATCAAGACTATTCAAGAAATGTAACTCCTAAATTATAATAAAAACTACAATCAAGACAATTCACGTGACCATATTATCTCTTACACTCCCAAACATTACAAATGTTTTTCATAAAACCAAATAAACAATATTTTTTAATACGTTGATCTTTAGAAAGAAATTTCAACATAAAAAAAAATACCAAAGCACATTATTACAATATTAAAATAATAAACTTGAACACATAAGTTCGTATGATTTGAAATTCATCTTATTAAACTGAATATACTATAAATCTTAACACATCAAAAATTCTCTCAATCAATTAAGTAAATATTAGCACTATCATTTTTCATATTAAAATTTATTAACCACAAATAAATCATGCTTAACTCATTGCTCATAACTACATTTATTAACTTACTATCAAATTCAAATGAAACATTCTTTCAATCTTTTCTCACAAATTTCACAAGAATTAACTTGAGCTAATATTTATATCATATAGCACCTCGGATAATGCCAATAGATGTGAAAATTTAAGAACTTAAGAACTTAAGTAGTTTTAGAATCACCAACAAATCTAAATATTCTTTCTTTTTCCATTTGGGTGTAGAACACAAAAAATTTAGTTCTCAAAATATATTCAATAATATCAAAATCTAACACCCAATTTTTTTTCCCACACATTAGCCACATGATTCACTTGAGAATTCACAATAATTTATATCATTTGCTAGCACAAATTTAATTTTATTAGCGAGGTTGTTATTTCTTCGAATCTTCTACCACATTGTGGAGTATTATGGGTTTATCAAAGACAACAACAACAACAACATACCCAGTAATATCCCACAAGTGGGGTCTGGGGAGGGGAGATTGTACGCAGACCTTACC
>JAOTQJ010158820.1:0-28770 GCA_025642045.1 Solanum sejunctum | reverse complement strand
GTCATGCATGTCATATTGTTATTATACTTATCCATTGCTAATGATTATGCATTTTGACTATGTTGGTTATGTCTTGTGGCATTGCATCCTACATACTTAGTACATTCAAACGTACTAACACATACTCTATGCCTACATGATATTACCATGTGGGAACTAGAGCACCTCACGATCATCCTCCATGTGGCTAGTTTTGGCATTTTGAAGATAAGATTTGGTGAGTCCTCAAGTTCGGGGACACTAACTATGCTACCTTTGCTTTTGTTATCTCTTTATGTTGAACATTTAATAGTATGAGGGTGAGCTTGGAAAGTGTCTTGGCCCCCGCCTAGTTTATGGTAGAGGTGTTGTTGGATCGATTGATATAATTATGCTATGATCTTGACTCTTGAATGTTTTATGGTTATCTAAGACTTCCCTTAGTCCCATTCCCCTTCTTTATGTCTCTTAATGTTGATGTTTTGCTTCCGCGACCTAGGATGTGTAATTGATATCTAAGAGGCCTGTTTGGGGTTCCTTTGGGTTCCCTATTCGCCGTGTCACGTCTAGGCCCTAGGCTTGGGTTGTCACACTAAGGTGACGATATCTTACTCTTTTAAGTAGACTAGTTCTCAGAACGTGTGTTGCACGCTTGGCCCTTACTATTGTGAAGAATAGTTGTCTTCTTAATACCATGAAATCTTTCTAAACAATAAAGTTTGTCACATTCAAACAGTAAACAAAATCTGAACTTGTTGAAAGCAGAATCTGAACTTGTTGAAAGGAAAAGGTATAGTATTATCTTATGTTGTTATGAACTCAACAAATAATAGGGCAATAGTAGTAGCTTTTTGTGCAGTCTAACAAAGAAGGAATAAACTAATAAAAGAAACTGACATTATGTGATGACTTTAATAATGCAGAAAGAATATGAAAAGGATGAAGAATATAACAGATTGAATCTCAATAAACCAAAAATATAAATGTTATAATAATATGAAAAGTTTGATACTATAACTGATAACTTAAAGGTTGCACATTAACAACCTACAATAATTATTACAAATTGAAATAATACTCTTTGTTTAGCACTGAATTAATTATCCAATAGATATAAAACAAATATTTCAGTTTCTAAAACGTAATTTATTAGATGAATGTGTTAAACTATCAATTAAATGATCAGGACAAAGTGGTCATTTTTAATATAATTAGGGGCATTTTCTTAATCCAACTTTCAGCTATAGAGTTTCCAACTTTTAGTATAATATTTAAGTCCATTGCTATATAATCTACACAGATCCAATTGTACAACTCTCTTGACATGTCCCTTACATGATACAACAGTCTAAGAACGTCTTGTGACTTAAACAACGCCAGACTAATTGAAGAGTCCAAAGCTATAAAAAAAATCTTCCTCTTACATAAAATTACTCTCTTTTATCATCATATATCATATCATATATCATATATCATCAACATTGTAATACCCCACAAAATTATGAATTACCCCTAGGATGGAATATTGTGCATAACGTGTCTTCCCAAGCTCCAATGAAAATCCAAGACTAAATTTGCGATCAGCACAAAAAATTGAGTGGGAAAATGACCTTGACCATATTTTAAAGCAACCGCGTTGAAAAATAATTTTTAGTAATTAATTCAAAAATAGTTTTAACGCCCACCCAAGGCGCGATGCGCCAAGGACGCTCACTGACACTTGTTTTTTTCATTTTCTTTTACGAGAATTGGAAAGAACGAAAATTCGCAAAATAACATATGTACCCGCCCCAGGCCCGACGCGAACATGTTATGAAGTAAAATTTTATTTTTGTTTGCGGCAAGGGACTTTTGGTCATTCCCCAACCTATCATAAGTCCCAAATACATGTTTAACGGTCGTTTATATTAGATTAAAGGTTTCAAAAGTCATTTTTCTTAACTTTTAAATGAGGGTTCTTGAAAGAGAAAGAAGAGAGATCTTGAAGATTCCTAGGTTCAGGGCTAATTCCTTGAAGAATCCTAAGTAATCCTTCATCTTAGGTATGTAAGGCTACCCAAAACATGAGATTGTTATCCCATGTGCACCATTGATTGCAATAAGTTGATAGTTGAATGTGATGAGTTCTATATGTGAAATTCTTGGATATTTTATTAAAAACTATTCCTATAGTATATATGTTTTCTTAAATTGATGATTATCACTACTTGAATTAATTTTTTAAATGATTTAGCTAAGTGTTATATAAACTCTACATGATGTTCCCTGTTAAAGACTACAAGAATGAACTTAGGAGATCAGTTTAGAGCCTTAATGATATAAATGTGCTTATTGTTGTGGTTCTTGGCCTGAATTGAATGTGTTGATGAGGTTCATATCCTTAGAGTCTTAAAGAGATTGAATTTAATCTTAAAAGAATGTTCCTAATCCGTTGAGTTGATGGTTGATGCGATGAGTTGATATTCTTTGTCCTAGAGAGACTAAACGATGAGAAATATTGATATTTGATAGCTTATGAGCATAATGAGTCCTTGAAGGAGTATTGAGCACTAAAATGAGCAAGAGTGACTCCTACTCGCACTCATTAAGTGCATGACCAATGTAGGAGAGGATTGGACCATGAAAACGGATGTTTTCTTATATCCCAAAAGAGGACTTCATAGAATTATAGATCCACCGATAGACACATGTTCTACCCCGATAATTTACTAGACAAATTTAACAATGATATTCTTCGTTGTATTATCACCAGCTCATAGGTGATAGTTGTCAGTTAGAGAAACTCCCAGATAGGTTTCATCTTGATAGTACTCTGAAGTTGATATCATGATATGAGTCTTGATTGATGTTAATGTGATATTGTCTACTCCTTATCTTGAGCTGAGATGAGTACCATATGAGTTGATGTCATTTCATGTGATTCTACCTATACTTTTTTTTATATTGTTTTTACATATCATACATTCCACGTACTAGCACCATTTGGCAATGCATCATTTTATGATGCAGATTCCGTAGATAGAGGGTGTCAGCAGGCGATTCGTTGAGGTTCAGAGACTTCTAACTTCAGAAATTTGGTGAGTCCTCCACTGCATTCGGATGATACTTTTATCCTTTTACTTATGTTTGAGTTACTCTTTGATCTTGTGGTAGCCATAACCTGTCATGATACCTTCCTAGACTATAGAATTAGAGACCTCATAGACTTAGAGATGATGGTTAAATGTCAGGGTCTTTCCCCTTTCTTTCTAAAATGAGGTTCTTCTTTTCATAATCCTATCTTATGCTATAGACGTTGACAGCTAGTGTTGTGGCCCATGGCCTATATTTCTAATGTAGATGTGATAAGATAGTGTTGCCCACTAATATGGGATTGTTCTATTGATATATTGATTGAACGAATATAATGAGGTCAGGTGTTTCACTTGGGGACTAGCAATGTCTTTGAGTGCCAGTTACGCCTAGGTACCCTCCTAGGGTATAACAAACTTGGTAGCAGAGCCCAAAGTTAAGGAGTCCTAGGTAGTCTATGAAGTTGTTTCTTGTAGAGTCTTATTTATGGGTGTTTTATGTACCACACTTTATAACAAGGAGGCTATAGGATATTAGGAATGGTTACTCATCTTCAATATTTTGAGTCGTGCGGTAGATTTTAACTCTATGAAAAGTCCTTTTAAATTCGTGTGTTACACATTGCAAATCATGCCTCCAAAATGTACTGCTACCCAGAGAGATACCTCAGCCTCAACTACTAAGAGTTCTCCACCAGATGTCCCTACTCAGATGGGTACAAAGAGATAAGGTCATCCCGCTATAACCATTGAGGTTCCTTTGTGCCCCCTGCACAGCCACAACCAGTCCCCACCTCAGAGACAGAGTTTAGGGGAGCCATAACTATACTCACTTAACTAATGGCCTCCCAGGGTAATGGTAGAGGTACCCAAGCTCCAAGTCCTAACTCCTAAGAGCCCACAGCTACAACTAGTCTCAGAGATTCCTTACGGATGTACCCTCCATTTTATTCAAGGTCAAAGATAGAGGAGGACTTGCAAAACTCCATCAATGAGATGTGGAAGGTCTTGAGGGCCATGCATACCAATGAGATTGAAGGATTTGACCTTGCCTACTATCAGCTGAAAGATGTTGCAAATGCCTGGTACAACTAATGAGAGGACAGTAGAGGTGAAGATGTTGAGCCTACAGAGTGGATGAGTTTGAGGCTGCTTTCCTTGACCACTTCTTTCCCCATGAGTTGAAGAAGGTGAAGGTTGATGAATTCACAAACTTAAAAAAAAAAGAGAGGATGACCATTAAGGAGTACAACCTTAAGTTTATTAAGCTATCTAGATATGCTCTTGAGATAGTACAAGACATGAGGGCAAAGATGAGGAAGTTTGTGTTTGGTTTGGGAAGACATGAGAAGAAGGAATGTAAATCAGTGTCGTTAATCCCAGGATTATGGTATATACCCAGCAAACTAAGGAAGATAAAAAGAGGGACAGAGAAGAACATTTGAATGGGAAAGCAAAATCCGTAGGGCGTGAACCTAGCATGCAGAGACAAAAGAAAGGTGATAAATCCTACTTTCAGAAGAGGACTTCTAATTATTCACATTCTACAGCGAGCATGACCATTCAACAAAATAGGAATAATCAGAAGTTTTATGATTACCAAAATTTCAGGGCCCAAGGTTCTCAATCTCAAGCTAATGTGACCCAAGGTATGAAGGGAAAGCCACTATGTCACAAGTGTGGTAAACTCCATCTGGGTCAGTGTCGCGTGGGCAAAGATGTTTGTTACTCATATGGGTAGACTGGTCACTTTCACTATTAATGCCTGAAAAGGAGGCAAGGTGAGGGAAGCAATAGAACACAATCCTTCATAGCACCCCCAGTTGGCAGTCAATAGAGGGGTACCACTACAGGAATAGGAGGCGGTATAAACCGTCTTTATGCCATTGGTAATCAATAATCAGGATCAAGAGACAGCACCAGCTATTATTATAAGTATGCTTCGAGTCTTTACCTTTGATTTTTATACATTTATTGACTCGGGTGCTAATTTGTCTTTTGTAACTCCTTTTATGGCGGGTAAATTTGGGATCCTTGCAGAGTGTCTGCTTGAGTCTTTTTTTGTTTCCACTCCTACTGGTGAGTCTATCCTAACTGAGAGGGTTTACAGGGATTGTGTAGTATCTATATATCATAAGGATACCTTTTGCTGAATTGGTAGAGTTGGAGATAGTGGACTTTGATGTGATCCTCGGCATAGATTGGATTCATGCATGTTATGCCTCCTTTGACTGTAGGACCCATATTGTTAAGTTTCATTCCCCAATGAGCCTGTCCTAGAACGAAGGGGACTTCTGTTGCACCTAAGGGAAAGTTTATCTCCTATCTTAGAGCCAAAAAGATAATATCTAAAGGATGTACCTACTACCTCATGCATTAAGTTCGATGATATTGAGTCTCCTACTCTAGAGTGAGTCTTGATTGTAAATGTATTCCTGGAAGTGTTTCTTGAGGATCTGCGTAGAGTCCCTCATGATAAGGAGATTGACTATGGGATTGATGTTCTTCCTTATGATAAGGAGATTGACTATGGGATTGATGTTCTCCCTTATATCTAACATTGATATTCTCATCGATACCAAACCTATCTCGATTACGCCATATATGATGGCCCTTACTGAATGAAAGAATTGAAAGAGCAACTAAAAGACTTGCTAGAGAAAGGTTTCATAAGCCCTGGTGTTTCTTCGTGGGGTGCCCCTATTCTATTCATGCTTAAGAAAGATGGTTCTCTCAGGATGTGTATAGACTAACGATAATTGAACATGGTCATAATAAAGAACAAGTATCCTCTTCGTAGGATGGATGATCTATTTGACCAACTTTAGGATGCCTCTTACTTCTCCAAGATAAACCCTAGATCGAGTTACCATTAGTTGAAGGTGAGGGAATGTGATATTCTAAAAACAACCTTTAGGATAAGGTATGACCATTTTGAGTTCTTAGTCATGTCGTTTGGGTTGACCAATGCACCTGCAGCTTTCATGGACTTGATGAACAGAGTATTCATACTGTATATCGACCTGTTCATGATTGTATTTGTTGATGACATCCTAGTGTACTCTAAGGATGAATAGGAGTATGCCAACCACGTCAGAGTGGTGTTGCAGACTCTCAAAGACCATGAGTTGTACATAAAGTTTTTGAAGTATCAGTCTTGGCTCAAGTCTGTAGCCTTCTTGGGTCATGTTGTCTCGAGCGAGGGTATTCAGGTGGATGCCCACAAGATTTAAATGGTGAAGAACTGGCCCAACCAACCTCTCCAAATGATATAAGAAGTTTCTTGGGATTGGCAGGCTATTACCGCAGATTTGTTGAGGGGTTTTCTTCCTTGTCTGCACCATTGACCTAGCTAACTCAAAAAAAGGTCAAGTTTCAGTGGTTCGATGAATGTGAGAAGAGTTTTCAAGAGTTGAATACTAGATTGAGTACAACACTAGTTTGACCTTGCTCGATGGGATAAAAGAGTTTATGATATATTATGATGCATCCAGAGTTGGACTGGGTTGTATGTTGATGTAGAGAAGGAAAGATCGTCTATCCTTCCAGACAACTTAAGATTCACAAGAAGAACTATCTGACGTATGATCTCAAGATAGCAGCAGTGGTCTTTGCACTTAAGATCTAGTACCACTACTTATACGGAGTGCATATAGATGTGTTCAATGACCATAAGAGCTTGCAATACGTCTTTAATCAAAAGGAGCTCAACCTTTTTGCACAAGATATGGCTGGAATTGTTCAAGGATTATAACATAAGCATTCTCTACCACCCAAGTAAGGCTAATATAGTCGTTGATGCTCTTAGCAGATTGTCTATGGGTAGCACTGCCCACGTGGAGGAAGGGAAGAAATAATTGGCTAAGGAAGTGTACAGATTGACCCGATTGGGAGTACCACTTGAGAAGAATAACAAAGGTAGGGTCAACGTTTAGAATTAGTCCGCTCCATATTTAGTGTCAGAAGTGAAGGAAAAGTAAGAACAAGATCTTTTATTACTTTAATTGAAAAAGGATGCCCACAAGTAGAAGGTGATAGTTTTCTACAAAGGGGGAAAAGGAGTGTTGAGATACCAGAGTTAATTATGTGTGCCCAATGTTGATGGTGTTTGAGAGAGAATCATAGTTGTTGCTCATAGCTCTAAATATTCTATTCATCCTGGCTCCACCAAGATGTGGCACAAATTGAGAAAAGTCTATTGGTGGAATGGGATGAAGAAGGACATTGCTAAGTTTATCTCTAAGTGCCCCAATTTTCAATAGGTCAAGGTTGAACATCAAAGGCCTTTTGGGTTAGCTCACAACTTTGAAATCCCAGAGTGGAAATGGGAGATGATCACCATGGACTTCATTATCGATTTACCAAGGTCCCAGAAGCAGTATGATTCGATATGGGTAATCGTGGGTAGGATGACCAATTCCGCTCACTTCTTGGCAGTCAAGATAACTAACACTGCAAAGGAATATGCTAAGTTATACATTCGTGAAATAGTGAGGTACATGGGGTTCCCCTGTCTATCATCTCAAATAGAGGAACTCAATTCACCTCCTAATCTTAGAGATCTTTTCAGAAGGGATTGGGTACCAAAGTGAATCTGAGTACAACTTTCCACCCTCAAACAGATGGATAGGTAGAGTGCACCATTCATACTTCGGAGGATATGTTGAGGGCTTGTGTTCTCAACTTTAAAGGGAATAAGGACGACCACTTGCCATTGATCGAATTCGCCTACAACAATAGTTATCATGCAAGTATCCAAATAGCCCCTTATAAAGCTTTGTATGAGAGGAGGTGTAGATCACCGATTGGGTGGTTCGAGGTTGGTAAAGCTGAGTTGATTGGACCTGATCTTATCCACCATTCCATGGAGAAGGTGAATATTATTAGAGAAAGGCTAAAGACTGCACAAAGTCGCCAAAAATCCTATACTAATGTGACAAAAAGGGACTTGGAATTTGAGGTAGATGATTGGGTGTTGTAACACCCCACGCCTTACAATACTAGTACAATGCAAATGAAACATGACATGGTTTGGTCAAATTAGCACCCATTTTCAAAAGTGCTCGAATCTCATATTATTGGGGGATATGTGCGTCTAACGCTTAAGATGATCGAGAGTATACATGTTTTGCGTCGAATTGAGGAGATCACAGCCTTAAACAAAGTGAGAGAATTGAGGTGCTTGTAGGACTTAGGAAGATAGCAAGTGAGTCATCTACTTGCTTAGCTTAAATTTGCTAGCTAAACAGAGATAAGGCTCGACATCGAATTTGTCCAAGTCCGATTATGAATAAAGTCCGTCTTAAAGGTGTGACTTTAGCCCATGTTATAGCATCATAAGTGGACTACATTTTCAGCCTTATAAGTACAATAAAAAGGGTCCAAAAACATCACAACCTACTTGATTATTTGGGCCTAAAACTAAGAGAAAGTCGGAAAAATAGGCAGTCCAAGCCCATCAACTTGGAGACCCATTTAGGCCCAAGTGTAATGGCCAACCTGCTGGATAACTAGATTAATATTGTGTGTTATTAAGTGGTCAAAATTTCAAAATAAAGGCATCCAAATTAGTCCTTTAAAAAGGGGTTATAAGCAGCAACATTTATTCACTCTTAGACTTGGAAAAAATTTCAGTTTTCTCAAAACTTTGGTGTTTTCTTTCTTGACCTAACAAGCAATTACAAAGGGACATATAGGGTTCTTGGAGAAGCACTACACCTTGAAGTTAGTGGTAAGTAAGTTTATACATGTGTTTAGTATGGTTTTCTTATGAAAAACAACAAGTATATGCTAGTATGTTATGCTAGAAATTTGGGACAGCATGTGTTTAGAAAGTTGATGAATACTTGCCTTTTTTCTAGTAACTTCTCTATGGTTTGTGGGATGTATTATGAAGAGAAATTGATGTTCTTCATGTGGTTTGAGTTATAAATATTACCCTATGGTTTCTATCCTGATTTTGGTTTCATTTAACCAACGAGTTTTGTTGTGCTATCGTAAGGGTAATGTTGACTAGAACTTGCGGGCTATTGGATGGAAGGCTATTAGCTCACGTCCTTCATGACTTCTTGAGTAATTTTATAAGACTGTTTTATGTCAGTTTGCATGTGTAAATATTGTTGGAACAATTTGGTTAGAATTGGAACAGGTTTGGAATTGTCGACGTCAAAATGTAGCAAAGGAAGTTAATGTTCTGTTTTCTATTTTTAGGTTGTGTAGAATTGTTATGTGTTGTGCTTTGTGGGATGTTGTAAGGTTTTTTCTAGCATTCAAACAGGCTGTACACGATGTATGCATGAAAATATGTATTAAAAAAATATGATTAGGGGCAAAAAGGTTGAAAGAATACGTTCGGGTTTATAAATACCCACTTGCTGCTCGTGTGTTGTTTTCTTACATGATTGGGCTGCCAAGATGTATCTATTGGCTACTAATGCTAGTTTTATCACCTACTATATTGTAGATATGTATTTGGAGGAAGGGAAGGTTATGTCAAGGTAGTAACAGGGTCATACAATGAGGTATGTAAGGCTACTTGTTTTGTATTACTTGGCATGAAATCTAGATTCTTCATTGGGACATAAAGGGACTTGTCAACTCTGACATAACTATTAATCGTGTCTCCACTCTTTAATATGGTCACATGCTTCCATACATAGTCACCTTCAAATCTGCATACATGCTTGGATACCAAGTTACATGGGTTCTTGTTACTAAATAAAGTTCACGAGTTATTCCATTTCATACACATTTCATTATTTGTGTAACGTACTCTTTTCATTGTCATATTATATTGTATGATTATCTACATGTCACATGCTACATATACAGTCCTACAGCTCCAATATTATGACAACTAAATGAAACACCTCAAAGGTAAATGAAAGATAAAGTATATTGTTTATTGATGGGTGGTAACCCGAGGGGTGGAAGAATCACCTAGCCAGGGACGATCCTATCACGGGTGGTAGCCAGAGGGGTTAAGAAAGAACCTAGCAAGGGATGATCCCAATACAGTTTACCACTGATCAATTGGTCATTTGTATTACAGTTGTTCATAGATTAGACAGTAAAGGTAAAGTAATATAAGAACATAAAGTACATGATTCCAAAGTATAACCAAAGGTGGTCTCTAATCTTGCACCAGTGCATGGTCTCATTTGAGTTATTACTTCACATACAATATATCTTGACTTACATAATTAGTACATTATCTCATACTAATGTCCCTTACGGGGGACCTGCATTTCATGTTGTAGGTACAGGTGCTAGTAGATCTCCCTAGTAGGAGTACAGGACATCCAGTTGTTGATACCAAGCTCCAAGTTGCTTCGGAGCTTTGTGTGTGTCTAGAGCTTATATGCTTATATTGTACGGTTAGTTGAGGAGGGGCCTGCCCCGACCTTTGTCATATACTTTCCTTTATCTAGAGGATTTGTAGACTATGTTAATTAAAGTGTAGTCATGTCTCATACTTTAAACACCGTGTCCCCAACGGCCTAGTCATATGCATTTTTTTTGGCTTGTTATCACTATTTATCTTCTTAAAGGTATGTAAAATGTAGAAACCCCTTATAATATGTATATAAAGTGCCTAGATACAGGTTCGTTCTCCCGAGCCTTATCGGCAATGGGTGCCAGTCCACCCTAACGGGACATTGGGGCGTGACAGAAGTGGTATCAAACTAGGTCATCCTAGGGAGTCTACAAAGCTGTGTCCATGTAGAATCTTGTTTATCAATGTGTTGTGCACCACATTTATAAGCAGGAGGCTACATGGCATTTAGGAGTTGTTACTTTCTTTCCATTCTTTAGATCGTTCCCCAAAGTTAAGTGTAATAGGTGTATGATGTCTAATTCTAAATCATTTTGTATAGGAAGTATGCCAGAAACTAGGCAGAACAAGGGTAAAGCAAATGAAGTAGAAGTGGTGGTTGGTGTACTCAGTCAGGTGAGACAACAAAATGAGGTTCAAGAGGAGTCTTTTTCACAAACATCTCCAACTCCTCCAGTTACTGATGAACCCGAGAGTAGTGAAATTTCCCCAGAACACCTATTAATGCTAGCTACCATGCAGGATCTGAGGAATGCTGTCTAACTATTGACCCATATAGTTGCTGGTCAAGTTCAAAGGCAGAAAGCTCTAGTTATAGGTACAGGTGGTGCAAATAGGGCAGTTGGTACAAGGATACGTGATTTTCTTTATTTGGACCCTTCATCCTTCACTGGGTCAGATCCTAATGAAGACCCCCGAGACTTTATTGATCAAATTCAGCGTACTTTAGATGTTATGCACATGAGTGGTATAGAAACTATCGAGTTAGCAACACATAGGCTGAAGGGTGTGGTTATATTGTGGTATGAAGCTTGGAAATAACCTAAGGTTATAGATGCACCTCCAACTACCTAGAAAGAGTTCAGAGAGGCATTTCTTGACCAGTACTTGCTATTAGAGATCCTAGAGGCCCATACAGATCAGTTCTTGAATCTTCAGCAAGGGAATATGAGCATGAGAGAGTATAGCCTCCAATTTAATTCCCTATCTAGGTATGCTCCTAATGTAGTTGCTACTATGGCAGATAGAGTTTATCGATATGTGGATAGATTGGATACGTATCTGGTCAGAGACTGCACTATTGCCTCCTTGAATAAGGACATAGACATAGCGAGGATGCAGGCTTTTGCACAGAAATTGGAGGAACAAAGGCAGAGAAGAAGGACACAAGAGTTGGAAAGAGGGAGGGCCAGGTCTACAAGGTAGTTTAAATCACCCCAAGGTGAGCTTAGCCATCGATTTTATAATAGACCGCCTAGGCGATCATCCTTCTACTCTGCAGCCAGTGCTCCACCACAATTTCAAGGGTTCCAAAGTAATTAATTTGTTCAATGAGGTGAGGTACAAGGTATACAGATAATAGGATATTCGGCAGGCCAACCAATGACTCCTAGGCAGCCTTGTAAATAGTGTGGAAGTAGTCATCGAAGTATATGTCGTGTTGGTACAGATGTTTGTTATTAGTGTGCTGTGTCAGGGAATATGATAAAAGATTGCCCGAGGAGGCGTATGGGTGATATAGTACAATCTACTAGATTAACTGTTGCATCATCATCATTAGTTCCTCCGTCAGGTGGGGGTGAACAGGAACCTATGGGCTATGGTAGAGGTGTTAGAGGGGCAGCTAGCTCTAGTGGGGTCTAGAATCGCACTTATGCACTGGGGAGTCGGCAGAATTTAGATGCTTCGCCTGATGTGGTCACAGGTACATTGTCCATCTTTTCACATAATGTATATGCATTAATTGACCCTAGTTCTACACTATCATACATCACTCCATTAGTTGCTGGGAAGCATAAGAGAACACCCAAATTACTAAACAAACCATTTGAAGTGTCTCACCAACTGGTGAATCTATTATGGCTAGAAGGGTTTATTATGACTGTGTAGTAACTGTTTGTAATCGTGACACATTGGCTAACCTAATTGAGCTAGAAATGGTAGAATTTGATGTTATAATGGGTATGGATTGGTTAGCTTCTTTCTATGCCACCGTGGATTGCCGAACTAAAAGAGTGTACTTCCACTTTCCAAATCAGGCAGTTCTTGAATGGGAAGGTAATGTTAGGGCGCCAAAGGGTAAGTTTATCTCTTATTTTAAGGAAAGAAAGATGATATACAAGGGGTATATATATCATTTAGGTAGAGTAAGGGATATGGAGGCAGAATCACCAACTCTTCAATCAGTTCTAGTAGTGAATGAATTTGTTGATGTGTTCCCTGAAGAACTTCCAAGCTTACCTCATGAACGAAAAACAGATTTTGGTATTGACTTACGTCTAGGTACTCAACCTATTTCTATCCCTCTATATAGAATGGCTCCAGTAGAAATTCAAGAACTAAAAGAGTAGTTAAAAGACTTATTGGATAAGGGTTTCATAAGACCTAGTGTGTCCCCTGGGGTGTACTAGTGTTATTTGTATCCAAAAGGATGGCACTTTGAGAATGTGTATCGACTATCAACAATTGAATAGGGTGACAATTAAGAATAAATATCCCCTCTCTAGGATTGATGATTTATTTGATCAGTTACAGGGTGTCAAATACTTTTCAAAAATTGATTTGAGATCAAGTTATTACCAAGTGAGGGTGAAAGAGCAAGATATACCCAAGACAGCTTTCAAAACACGCTATGGTAACTTTGAATTTCTTTTTATGTCATTTGGGATAACGAATGCACTAGCTATTTTTATGGATCTGATGAATGGGTATTCAAGCCATTCTTGGATGTGTTTGTGATAGTGTTTATAGATGGCATTTTGGTATATTCAAGATCAGAAGAGGATCAAGCAGATCACTTGCGACAGGTGTTACAGATTCTTCGTGATCGACAATTGTATGTTATTTTTCTAAATGTGAATTTTGACTAAAATCAGTGGCATTCTTGGGTCATATTGTGTCTGATGAGAGAATAAGGGTTGATTCCCCAAAGATAGAAGCTATGAAAGATTGGCTAAGACCAACAACACCGATGGAAGTTCGGAGCTTCGTAGGCTTGGCAGACTATTACAGGAGGTTTTTTGAAGGTTTTTCTTCTATTTTTGCTCCCCTAACAAATTTGACATATAAGGTAACCAAGTTCCAATGGAATGATACATATGAAAGGAGCTTCAAGGAACTAAAAAATAAGCTAACTTTTGCATCTATGCTAGTACTTCCAGAAGGCACTGAGGGGTATGCCGTGTACTGCAATGCTTTAGGAGTTGGCTTAGGGTGTGTATTGACACAACATGGTAGGGTAATTACTTATGCATCCAGACAGCTATGACCACATAAGAAAAACTACCCAACTCATGATCTTGAGCCAGCAGCAGTTGTATTTGCGTTGAAAATATGGTGACACTATTTGTTTGGGGTTCACGTTGACATATATACTGATCATAAGAGCCTATGATACATCATTTAGCAGAAGGACTAAAATTTAAGACAGCGGAGATGGCCAGAACTAATAAAGGATTATGACGTTGATATACTATACCATCCGAGGAAGGCAAATGTGGTAGCCGATGCTCTAAGTTGTAAGGCAAGCATGAATACTGATGATCCAGATGTGATAAGTCATGAAATGGCTAAGGATCTACATCAGCTAGCCAGTTTGGGAGTTCACCTTCTTGAAAACCCAGAGGAAGAGGTTATTGTGTATAGTGCAGCAATGCCTTTATTGGTAATAGAGGTAAAAGAAAAGTAGTTCGAGAATCCTGTTCTATGATAGCTTATGGAAAAGGTGAGTTAGGGTACAGTAAAGGGCTTTGATCTTACATAAAATAGAGTACTTTACTACCACAATAGATTATGTGTGCCTAATGTTAAGGGATTAAGAAGGAGGATAATGGAAGAAGCCCATCATTCCTGATATTCCATCCATCTAGGATCAACTAAGATGTACCATGATCTGAAAGGAATGTTTTGGTGGGAGGCATGAAAAAAGACGTTGCAGAATTTGTGGCTTAATGTCCAAATTACCAACAAGTGAAAGTAGAACACCAAAAGCCAGGAGGTTATATGCATTGTATAGAGCTTACAACTTGGAAGTGGGATATGATGAATATGTATTTTGTTACAGGTTTGCCTCGCTCATTTTAGAAGTTTGGCTAAATATGGGTAATAGTTGACAAACTTACAAAGTCAGCACACTTCTTACCAGTTAGGAGTGATTATACAACTAAAGAGTATGCCAAGCTATACTTAAAAGAGATAGTCAGGCTACATGGAGTTCCAATCTCCATTATATCTAATCGAGGAGCTCAATTCACTGTAAAATTTTAGAAGTCCTTCCAAAGGAGTTTAGGGACACAACTGAATTTGAGTACAGCTTTCAACCCTAAAACAAATGATCAAGCAAAATGCACCATTCAAACACTTGAATATATGTTGCGAACTTGTGCATTGAACTTTAAAGGTAGTTGGATGGACCATTTACCCCTTATTGAATTTGCCTATAATAGAAGCTACCACGTGAGTATCAAGATGGAACCTTATGAAGCTTTCTATGGAAGGAAGTGTAAGTCGCCGATTGGATGGTTTCAAGTGGGTGAAACCACCTTACTTGGGTCGGATCTAGTACAACAAGCCATAAAAAAAGTTAAAGTAATACAATAACGACTAGAAATAGCCCAGAGTCATCACAAATTATATGCGAATGCTAGGAGGAGAGGACTGGAATTCTTAATAGGGGATTAGGTATTTTTAAAGGTGTCTCCAATGAAAGGGGTTATGAGATTTGGTAAGAAAGAAAAACTGAGCCCATGTTGCATAGGGTCATATCAGATTATTAAGAGGTTCGGGCAAGTAGCATTTGAACTAGAGCTACCCCAAGAGCTTTCAATGGTTCGTCCAGTTGTTCATGTCTCAATGCTTCGAAAATGCACAGGTGATTCATCTCGTATCACTCCTATTGAGGATGTACAGGTTACAGGAGATCTAATATATGAAGAGATACCTAGCTTCAGTTTTGTACTTTGGAGAAATCAGCAAGCAGAAGAAATAACATGGGAGGCCAAGGATATGATAAAATCAAAATATCCCTACTTAATTGACGCTAAAGAGGAAGTCTAACATGCAGAATTGGGACACTATAGGTACGTGCATTTGAATGTTATTGCGTGTAGCTTGGATACACTATGTAATTGCGCTAACTTTTAAGGACAAATGTTCCTAAGGGGGGGAGGACATAACAACCCACACCTTACAATACTAGTACAATGCAAATGAAACATGGCATGGTTTGGTCAAATTAGCGCCCATTTTCAAAAGTGCTCAAATCTCAATTTATAGGGGGATATGTGCATCTAACGCTTAAGAGAGTCAAGATTATACATGTTTTGTGTCGAATTGAGGAGATAATGACATTAAACAAAGTGATAAAATTAAGGTACTTGTATGACTTAGGAAGCTAGCAGGTGAGTCACCTACTTGCTTAGCTTAAATTTGCTAGCTAAACGGAGATAAGGCTCGACGTCGAATTTGTCCAAGTCGATTAGGAATAAAGTCCTTCTTAAGGGTGTGACTTTAGCCTATCTTTTAGCATCATAAGTGGAATCCATTATCAGCCCAATAAGTACAATAAAAAGGGTCCAAAGACATCACAACCCACTTGACTATTTGGGCCCAAAACTAAGAGAAAGTCGGAAAATAGGCAACCCAAGCCCATCAACTTGAAGACCAATTTAGGCCAAGTGTAATGGCCAACCTACTGGATAACCAAATTGATATTGTGTGTTATTAAGTGGTCAAAGTGTCAAAAGAAAGGCGGGCAATTTAGTCCTTTGAAAAGGGGTTATAAGCAGCAACATTTATTCACTCTTAGACTTGGAAAAACTTTCACCTTTCTCAAAACTTTGGTGTTTTCTTTCTTGACCTAGCAAGCAATTACAAAGGAACTTCTAGGGTTCTTGGAGAAGCACTATACCTTGAAGTTAGTGGTAAGTAAGTTTACATATGTGTTTAGTATGATTTTCTTATGAAAAACATCAAGTATATGCTAGTATGTTGTACTGGAAATTTGGGATAGCATGTGTTTAGAAAATTGCTGCATACTTGCCTTTTTTTAGTGACTTCTCTATGGTTTGTGGGTTGTATTATGAACAGATATTGATGTTCTTCATATGGTTTGAGTTATAATTATTACCCTATGGTTGCTATCCTAATTTTGGTTTCATTTAACCAACGAGTTTTGTTGTGCTATCCTAAGGGTAATGTTGACTAAAACTTGCGAGCTATTGGATGGAAGGCTATTAGCTCACGTCCTTCGTGACTTCTTGAGTACTTTTATAAGACTGTTTTATGTCAGTTTGCATGTGTAAATATTGTTGGAATAATTTGGTTAGAGTTGGAATAGGTATGGAATTGTCGACATCGAAATGTAGCAAAGGAAGTTAATGTTCTGTTTTCTATTTTTAGGTTGTGTAGAATTGTTATGTGTTGTGCTTTGTGGGATGTTGTAAGGTTTTTTTGGCACTAAAACAAGTTGTACATGATTTTTACATGAAAATATGTATTAGAAAAATACGATTAGGGGCGGAAAGTCTGAAAGAATATGTTCGGGTTTATAAATACCCTCTTGCTGCCCTTATATTGTATTCTTACATGATTGGGTTGCCAAGATGTATCTATTGGCTGCTAATTCTAGTTTTACCACCTATTATGTTGTAGATAAGTATTTGGAGGAAGGGAGGGTTATCTTGAGGTAGTAACGAGGTCATACAAAGAGGTATGTAAGGCTACTTGATTTTGTATTACTTGGCATGAAATCTAGATTCTTCATTGGCACATAAAGGCACTTGTCAACTCCAACACAACTATTAACCGTGTCTCCACTCTTTGACATGTTCACATGCTTCCATATATAGTCACATTCAAATCTGCATACATGCTTGGATACCAAGTTACATGGGTTCTTGTTACTAAATAAAGTTCACGAGTTGTTCTATTTCATACGCATTTCATTATTTGTGTAACGTACTCTTTTCATTGTTATATTGTCTAGTATGATTATCTACATGTTACATGCTACATATATAATCTTACAACTCCAATATTGTGACCACCAAAAGAACCACCTCAAAGGTAAATGAAAGATAAAGTATATTGTTTATTGATGGGTGGTAGCCCAAGGGGTGGAAGAATCACCTTGCCAGGGATGATCCTATCACAAGTGGTAGCCAGAGGGGTTAAGGAAGAACCTAGCCAAGGATGATCCCGATATAGTTTACCACTGATCAGTTGGTCATTTGTATTACAGTTGTACACAGATTATACAGTAAAGATAAAGTAATATAAAGCACATAAAGTACATGATTCCAAAGTATAACCAAAGGTGGTCTCTAATCTTGCACCAGTGCATGTTCTCATTTGAGTTATTACTTCACATATAATATATCTTTCCTTACATATTCATTACATTATCTTGTACTGATATCCCTTATAGGGGACCTACATTTCATGCTATAGGTGCAGGTGCTAGTAGATCTCCCTAGTAGGAGTACAGGACATCCAGTTGCTAATACCAAGCTCCAGGTTGCTTCGGCGCTTTGTGTGTGTCTAGAGCTTATATGCTTATACTGTACAGTTAGTCGAGGCGGGCCTATCCCGACCCTTGTCAGATACTTTCCCTTATCTAGAGGCATTGTCTACTATGTTAATTAAAGTGTGGTCATATCTCATTCTTTAAATATCGTGGCTCCAATGGCCTAGTCATGTACATTTACTTTTTGCTTGTTATCAATGTTGATCTTCTTAAAGGCGTGTCAAATGTATGAAGCCCTTATAATATGTATAGAAAGCGCATAGATACAGGTTGGTTCTCCTGAGCCTTATCGGCAATGGGTGCCAGTTCACCCTAACAGGACTTTGGGGTGTGATAGGTATATTTGGAAGTGTCACCTATGAAGGGTATCATAAGGTTCGTATGAAGGGAAAGTTGAGTCCATGCTATATCGAACCCTACCAAAATGTGAGAAGCATTGGGTAGGTCGCCTCTGAGTTGGAATTGCCATCCTAGTTGGACGGGATCCATTTGGTATTCCATATTTTGATGCTGAAGAAGTGCTTGGGAGATCCTACCTTGCTGATCCCAATTGAGAGAACTAGAGTAAAGATAGTTTGTCCTATGAGAAAATTCCAGTCCAAATCCTTGATTCATCAAGTTCGTAAGTTGACGAACAAATATATAACCTCCGTTAAAGTTCCATAGAAGAACCAATTTGTTGAGAAAGCTACATGGGAAGCTGAGGAAGCTATGAAGATCAAATACATACACCTATTCAGGCCAAATGAAGATGATGTCGAAGGTAATGTCCTTATCCTTGACTTAATTAAAGTTTTCATTCTTTAGTTATATGCTTATCCTATTCTTGAGTCTAAGTAGAGGTTAGAGAGGTTGATGGATAATTGAGAATTCGAGATTATCGAGTAAGTATTAAGATAAGTCTTGAGTCTACTCGTGCCTTAGTTCTACCTCTGCTCATCATTTGAGGATGAATGATCCCAAGGGGAAGATATTATAACACCTCAAACCGAATTACTCCTAGAATGAAATTGTCGCATAACACATCTTTCGAAGCTCCAAAAGAAAATTTGAGACTGTATTTTTGAGTAGGAAAATGGCCTCCACCCAATTTTAGAGCAACCGAGTCAAAAAAAATTCATAATTAATTCCAAAATAATGTTATGTGCGTCCCAGGCGCGATGCACCAGGGATGCACACTTACACTTGTTTTTTTCATTTTTTGGATGAGAACTGGAAATAGCAGAAATTAGCGAAATAATACATGTCCGCGCCCCAGTCGCGATGTGGACATGTTGTTACAAAGTGAAATTGTATTTCTTTTTATGGGAAGGGTCTTTTGGTCATTCCCCAACCTATCCTATGTCCCAAATATGTGTTTAAGTGTCATTTATATCAGATTAAGGGTTTCAAAACCTATTTTTTCTTAACTTCTAAACGAGGACTCTTGAAAGAGAAAGAAGAGAGAGCTTGAAAAATTCCTAGCTTCAGGGATAATTCCTTGAAGAAGCCTAAGTAATCCTTCATCTCAAGTATGTAAGGGTACCCAAAACATAGGATTGTTCTCCCTTGTGCCCCATTGATTGCAATAAGTTAATAGTTGAATGTGATGAGTCCTATATGTGAAATTCTTGGATATTTTACTGAAAATATTTCCTATAGCATATATGTTTTCTTAAATTGATAATCATCACTACTTGAATTAAGTGTTTAAATGATTTAGCTAATTATTATATAAACTCTACATGATTTTCCTTATTAAAGACCACAGAATTAACTTAGGAGATGAGTTTAGAGCCTTGATGATATAAATATGCTTGTTGTTGTGGTTCTATTTCTGAATTGAATGTGTTGATGATGATGTTAATGAGATTGGTATCCATAAAGTCCTAAATAGGTTGAACTTAATATTAAAATAATGTTCCTAATCCAATGAGTTAATGGTTGATGAGATGAGTTGATGTTCTTTATCCCGAAGATACTAAATGATGAGAAATCTTGATGTTTTATAGCTTATGAGCATGATGAGTCCTAGGATGAGTATTGAGCACTGGAATAAGCAAGACTAAGTCCTACACGCACTCATTAACTACATGGCCAGTGTAGGAGAGAATTGGACCACGAAAACGGATATTTCCTTATATCCCAAAAGAGGACTAGATAGCATGATGGATCCACGGATAGACACGTCCTCCATCCTAGCACGATACTAGATGAATGTGGCCATGACATCACTTTCTTATATCATCACCAGCTCATAGGTGATGGTTATTGGTTAGAGAAACTCCCAGATAGGTTTCATCTTTATAGTACTTTAAGGTTGATACGATGGTATGAGTCTTGATTGATATTGATGTGATACTGTTTACTCCTTATCCTGAGCTAAGATAAGTGCCTAATGAGTTGATGTCATTCCATGTTATTCTGCCTATACCATTTACTTTCAGCTTATTTTATATACCGTATACTCCACGTACTAATGCTATTTGGCACTACATCATTTCATGATGCAAATTCCGTAAACAGAGGGCATCAGCAGGCAATTCGTTAAAGTTTAGAGACTTCTAGCTTTAGAGGTTTAGTGAGTCCTCCCCTGTATTTGGACGATATTTTTATCCTTTTGCTTATGTTTTGAGTTACTCTTTAAGCTTGTGGTAGCCATGGCCTATCATGGTACCTTCCTAGACTGTAGACTTAGAGGTTCATAGACTTAGAGATGATGGTTTGATGTTGGGGTCTTTCCCCTTTCTCTCTAAATTGAGGTTTTTCATTTCATAATCCTATCTTATGCTATAGATGATGACGACTAGTCTTGTGGCCCATGGCCCATATTTTTTATGTAGAAGTGATAAGATAGAGTTGCCCACTGTTATAGGATTGTTGATTTTTATGTCTTTCGCTGATCTATTGATTGAACGAATGTAATGAGTCCAGGTGGTTAGCTTGGGGACTAGCAATAGTCTCTGAGTGCCAGTTACGCCCAGGGTACCCTCCCGGGGCATGACAATCATATCACCATCATATATTATTAAAAGTGGGAAGCTGTTGTCTTTAAATTTAGATTATAATTTTGCATACAAAGCCATTTTGATAAAAAGTCAATCCCTCTCCCAAATGTTGTTTTAACCAAAATCCACCAAGGGCCTCGAAATGAATCTAGAAGCCTCGAGAATCAAACAAAAGGTCGTTCTAGACCAAATTTGATATCTCAGAGCTAATAATGTTTCCAAAATTTTCGTTCATGCACGATTTACAAGAATGTTGACCAAAGTTAACTTTAGGATAAATTTTAAAAGTTAAAATGCTAAATGGTTCTCACATCCTCGAAACTCGAGCCAACCATGTTTCTAGCCCAATTTGGCCATTGTTGAGCTAATAAAATTGTCAAAATTTTATTTTGAGGCCATTTGCTTGTATTAATGATCGAAGTCTACTTTTCAAGTTATAAAGCATTCAAAACATAGAAAACTACACAAAATCTAAATGAACAACCATGCGATCGAGCTATTCAGTGCTAGCAGGTCATAAATGGTTTGAGGTCTCTATAGAAAACTAACCAAGAGAAAAGAGGTATTATCACATAAATGACCTAGAGGGTCATTACTGGTATGAATCCGGCATCTTTTGAGAAAGCAGAAAAATGTGGCATCATTTACATATTCTAGGTAACTAACAAAACCTGGCTAGAGAATTTAAATTGAAAAGACTACTTGCGGAATTTACACAAGGTGAGAAAAATATTCATTGTTTCTATTCTACATTACTCAAATTATGGGAAGAGCAAGATAAGGTTTTAGCTACCCCAGTCCTTGTGGTTATATTAAATCTATTCATTGCTACAATCAAAAGGACAAGGATCATCCAGTTCCTAATGAAACTCAGGGTTTGAGTTTGAGCATTTGCATGATAGTACTCATGTCAGGAAAAACTACAAGCTTTGTGCATGAAGTTCTTCAAGAAAAATAGAGAATTCCCTTACCATGCACACTGCCATGGCTGCATCTACAAATTCTTCTTCCTTGGGCAACTCCAACAAGCCCATTTAATGCTATCACTACAAATATTAATTGCAAGAAATGGGATTATTGCACCTATTGCAAGAAGGATGGACATATTATTTTGGCATGTGGTAAGAAATCTTGTGTAGGCAAATCCTCAACTCCTCATAAAGCCTTCCTTGGAAAGACAAAATCTTCTGATTAAATGGTTTGACCAACATACCATATGGCAGGAAATCAAAATCTTTTTCTAATTTATCTAATCAACGGTATAAACATGAAATTGTTATAGCAAATGGTTGTGTTTTATCAACATCAGGCATTCTCTCCATTAAATTATTTTTAGAAGTTCTCTATGTACCAAAACTTACAGCGAATCTTTCACCTATTGGGCAACTTGTAGAACAAAACTTTTTAGTAACTTTTTCTCCAAATAATTGGGTTATTCAAAATATGTTGTCAAAGGAAACAATTGCTACAGTATGTAAGGTTGCAAGCTATTTCTTCTTGAATTCGAGCTTCTGAACTCCGAATATTGATCAAAGTCAAACTTTAATTCCGAAAATGACTAAAATCACAACTTTGTGCCTAAAATTCTCATTTTAACTCCAAATTCAATTCTGCAACTTCCTGTAGTTCCGTTTTGACATTCCAGAGCTAATGGAATCCATGGATCCCTGATCTGACCTCCTAAACTCAAAATGACCCAAAAACTCACTTTCTCAACAACTTAAGCTTTCAAAAAGATCAAAACTCATATTTTCAATTTTTAAAACTTAGGATTTCAGTTCTAATCATTCAAATATTCAAAGCAGGCCTAAAGCAGCTCATGAAAGGGTAAAATAGTAATTTTTACAGATAATGCCAAAAATGACCAACTAGATCATTACATCATTCACCACTAAAAAAAATGTTTGTCCTAAAACAAAAGGAAAAGAGTAGTACCTGAAGCTCTAAAAAGCTGGGATATCTAGCCGGCATGTTAGACTCCAACTTCCAAATGGACTCATCAATAGAATGGTACAGCCACTGAACCTTCAGAAAAGGTGTATCTTTGGATTTCAATCTTCGGACCTACCGGTCCATTGTAGTTATAGGTTCCTCTTCAAATTAAAAGGACAAATCTCGACCCAACTAAAAGATTCATAAGAAATCACATGGGACTTATCTGAAATATATCGACAGAGTATAGAAACATGAAAAACAGGATAAACAAAATATTGTCTCGGTGGTAAAGCCAACTCATAGGCTACCTCACCAACTGTCCTCAAAATCTCAAATGGGCCAATGAATCTGGGACTAAGCTTGTACCTTTTTTTGAGTCTCACCATGCCCTTCATGGGTGATACTTTCAGCAAAATACTGTCACCAATAGAGAACTCAAAAGGCCTAACCCTCCTATCAGCATAACTTTTTTAGCGACTTGGGTTGTCAGAAGCCTACTATAAATTAGTCAGACCTAATCCATGCCATCCTGAAGCAAATATACAGCCAACACCTCGGCTGAACCTAAGTCGAACCATCTGATCAGTGATCTACATCTCTAGCCATACAAGGCCTCAAATGGTGCCATCTGGATGTTGGAATAGTAATTGTTGTTATATGCAAACTCCGCTAATGGTAAGTGTTAGTCCTATCAGGACTCTAAATTAATAATACATGCCCTAAGCATGTCCTCCAACACCTGAATGGTGCCCTCTAACTGACCATCAGTCTGAGGGTGAAAAACTAAACTTAAATCTACTCTAGTACCCAAACCATACTATAAAGCCAGTCAAAAATGAAAAGTAAACACAGACCCTCTATCTGATACTATAAATACTGGCACACCATATAATTTGACAATGTCTTGAATATACAGTCTGGCCAACTACTCTGCACTGTAGCTAGTCTTCATCTGTATGAAGAGTGTCGACTTGGTTTATCGATCAACAACCACCCAAACTTCATCAAACTTGTCCAAGGCCATGGTGGAGCCTGTGACAAAGTCCATAGTCACTCTGCCCCATTTCAATTTGGGAACAATCATCCTTTACATTGATCCACTGAGCTTTTGATGCCCATACTTCACCTATTGGCAATTCAAACACTTGGCAACTAACTCAACTATGTCTCTCCTCATGCCAAACCACCAATAATAGTGTTTAAGATCATGATAGATCTTATCCACACCCGGATGGGTGGGATATCTAGCACAATAGGCCTCCTCTAATATCAATGTCACCCAATCCCCAACTTTAGGCGCATAAACTCTACCATTAACCCTCAATACACCATCAGCATTAGTAATAGCCACCCTGGCTTCACCTTTCAACACTTTACCACGAATCATGTATAATTTTGAGTCCTAAAATTGGTGAGCACATATCTGATCAAGCAAAGAAGATCTAGCCTTACCAAATTCAAAATACCCTGAGGAGGAGAAATATCCAAATGGACCATCTTCCTAGCAAGTGAATAAACCTTTAGAGCTAAGGGCCTCTCCTCAGCCCTCAAGAATGCCAAACTCCCCATACTAGAAGACTTCGGTCTCAAAGCATCTACCACCATATTGGCCTTACCAGGGTGATAAAAAATAGAGATATCATAGTCCTTAGGCAACTCCAACTACCTATGTTATCTTATGTTCAGATTAGGCTAAGTGAAGATGTATTTGAGACTCTAGTGATCGGTAAAGATCTCATAACGCACCCTATAAAGATAAAGTTAATTTCAACAAAAACACAACTGCAACCAACTCCAAGTCATGGGTAGGGTAGTTCTTCTCATGTACCTTTAGCTCTCTAGAAGCATAAACTATCACTTTTCCCTTTTGCATCAGCACACCACCCAATCCCATACTTGAAGCATCACAATATACCACAAATGGGACTCCCTCCTTGGGTAAAGCAAGAATAGGTGTTGAAGTCAACAATTCTTTAAGCTTTTGGAAGCTCAAATCATAATCATCCGACCATTGGAATACTACAGCCTTCTGAGTCAATCTGGTCAATAGGGTTGCTATAGATGAGAAAGCCTGAACAAAACATCAATAATACCCCACTAAATCAATGTAACTCCGAATCTTAGTCACTGAAGTAGGCTTATCCCACTCACAAACAACTGCTACCTTGGATGAATCTACCATAACACCCACTTTTGACATAACATGGCCAAGAAATGCAACGAACTCTAGTTAAAACTCAAACTTTAAGAACTTAGCATACAACTTCTCTTCCCTCAATCTCTGAAGTACCCTCCTCAAGTGTTGAATATGATCTGTCGCACTCTTGGAATAAACCAATATATCATCTATGAACACAATCACAAAGATTTCAAAATAGGGCTTGAATACTCGGTTCATCAACTCCATTAGTAAACCTAAATGACATGACCATAAACTCATAATGCCTATAATGGGTCCTGAAGGTTGTCTTCGGGATATAAGACACCCGAACTCTCAACTAATGATAATCGAACCTCAAGTCAATCTTGGAGAACATCGAGGCACCCTATAACTGGTCAAAAAGATCACCAATGCAAGAAAAGGGATATTTGTTCTTGATGGTCACTTTGTTAAGCTGGCGATAATCAATACACATAAGCATAGGGTTGTCCTTATTCTCCATAAATAATACAAGAGCACCGTAAAGAGATACACTCAGACGAATAAAGCCTCTCTTCAATAAATCTTCCAACTATTCCTTCAACTCCTTCAATTCAGCCGAAGTCATCCGATAAGGAGCAATAGATATGGGCTTAGTCACAGGTTCTACATCAATAGAAAAGTCAATATCACGATCCAAAGAAACACCAGGCAAATCAGTTGAAAGTACATCCATAAACTCTCTAGCAACCCTGGTAGTCTCCAATAATAGGGACTCTTGAGAAATAGCCCGAACATGAGCTAAATATGCCAAAAACCCTTTACCCATCAATCTATAAGAATGCATATAAGAAATAACATCCCTAAGATAGGAACTAGGTGATCCAATCCATATCAACTGAGGCAAATAGAGGATAGATAAGGCTAGGGTCTTCGCATGACAATCAAGAATATCATGATAAGGCGACAACCAGTCCATACCTAATATCACATCAAAATCTACCATGTCCAACAATATCAAATCAAAAATACTATCTATCCTCATAAAAGTCTCAACATAACCCCGATAAACTTGATCACCACTAAAGATTCACCTATCGGGGTGGAAACATAAATAGGTTCTATAAGCGGCTCACACATAATATCAATATCAGAAGTAAAATGTGCAGAGACATATGAATACGTAGAGCCTGGATTAAATAAATTAAAGCTTAATGGTGGCATACTGGAACCATATCGATGGTAACTACATCAAAAGCCTCTGTCTCGGCCCTATTAGGAATAGCATAACACACTCTACAGCCACAATTATCCTCTAAGCCTCTATGGGCTCACCTCTCACTATGCCATGACCTCCTTGGGTACCACCCCTCCTACCCTTAGAGATGTCTCTAGCTATTGGTACTAGAGCTGGATGAACTAGCTGAGAACCTAAAGTATGAGCAGAAGGTACATAGTAAGGACAACAATGAGCCATATGCCTAATCTCATCACAATGATAACAAGCCCTTGTCTCCTGCCTCTGAGATGACTGAGTAGGAGGTGCACGATATAGACAATATCTGGCCAAATACCCCACTTTACCATAATCATATCCTATGTTCTTGTCATTGAGATGGTTATCCCTAAAACTCTTTGTCTCGGGGCGAGGATTTACTAAACTAACTATGTTAACAAAATCACTTCCCACCACCCTGTCTGAGATGTTCAATACTTCCACAGATACAGTCATAGTCCAACACACTCTGGGAAGGGCCATATGCCAGATCTAACAAAGTTATAGAAAGGTCACTCAACACCATAGGAGATAGTGCATCATAAATAAGAATGGTCGAAGTAACTATCTCATGCCTAGCCAATATATGAAGAAGTATCTTTCGGATAAAGGGTGTAGCATCAGGGGCTGGAGATGATGGAACAGAGTTTTAGGCCTCTTTGACTCATACTCAGGCTTTGGAGAAGCTGATCTAATCTGTCCTCTTGGCAGATCTGCCCCTCTAGCAAGTCCTCGGCCCTTGGCCCTAAAGTGAACCCTGCCTCGACCTAGAGGGGGAGCCACTTTAGCTGTCATAGGCTCTCCCACGGATCGTAAGATTTAGTAATCAGTATCTATGTAGAAAGGAGTAGGTTATACACTTTCAAAGTGGTTTATACAAGGAAATTCATGAACAAAAGCAAGATGTGAAAGTCTTTCCTATCAAGTATCTTGTAGCCTCCTGAAGATGGGTGTGGACATCTACACACCAATTTATGAGACTCTACTAGACACCCTACTCTTGACTCACAAGCTGAATGAACCTAAAGCTCTAATACCAAACTCATCATGAGCCAAAATTGGATCACAACTATAGATAATTGAAGAAAAACATGAAACAATCACAACATAACATAGACAATCCCAAAACCTAGAGTCATGAGTTTCAAGAGCATCTAAAGTAGTACCAAGAGTAAATACAAATGTCTCAAAATAGAATAAAAAACTGGTATGTCTAATATATATTGTCCGAAAGGAAAGAAAATGAAAGTAGTCTAAATAATCCATAGCGATATCAAGTCTAAGCCTCACCACTAAGATTTAGAAAAATGGAGAAAAACTTTGGTAGAATATATCAACTATCTTATTCGTGACCCAGTGCACGATCTGTAGGGAGGAAACAAAGTAGGGGTGAGTACATCACAATGTACCTAGTAGGTTCAATCAACTGGGTAAGAGAAATCGAACAAGTAGGTAATAGCAAAGAATACTAGAACCTGCATCAAAAGGGTTAGTATACAATACAATATGATTACGAAGAATAATAAGTATAAATGATGAACCAGATCAATGATACAATACTAGTTCTAGGATTGTTGTTACTTTGTTATGCATCTTCACTACCACCTCTATTGCCTTAAAAGAACCAACCTCTATCATGCAAGTAGATAAGCACTTTCCTTGTGGGACAAAAATCTCTCCAAGGATACTCCTTTAGATATACTTCTTGCCATATGTAGCAGTTCCTAACTAGGACTTGGACTCTCTAGCCTATACATTTTTCCTTAGTTATGTTAGTGTCTCCATCCTTCCATGAATAACTATATGTATTCCTCCACTGATATTTACTACTGCTCTTGTTCCAATATTGCAGTTGAAAATAAAATAAATAAAAACAAATAAATAAGTAAACATTCAATCTAAGATGAGGATATCTCGCTCTCTTAAGGAGATTTAGGTTTGCTGTTATATAATCTACATAGATCCAAGAGTACAACTCTCTTGACATGTCCCTCACATGATACAATAGTCCTACAACATCTTGTGACTCAAACAACTTCAGACTAATTGAAGAGACCAAAGCTCCAAAAAAAAAATAGCGTCCTCTTACATAAAATGATTAAGTCATTTGTAGTCCCATTGTCACGACCCAACCCAGGGGCCATGAATGTTGCCGATAGGACACCGTGACAACCACTTCTACGGAATCTTTGCTTATATAGCTAAGGGATTCCACAAAAATTTTGACAAAGTTTCCTCTGTTTTTCTGACTAACCCCACCTGCAAACAGCGAACCCAACAGCACCAGATATAGTCATAAGAA